>CAUYQU010075374.1:0-43186 GCA_963574635.1 Cheracebus regulus | reverse complement strand
TGTCGTCTTTGTAATTGCCGACTTTCAGATTGGGTCTCTGAGTGGACGTCCGGCTTGTTGGTGATGAAGTTTTTTCTGTTTCTTAGTTTTCCTTCAGTGGACGCCCCTTCCCCACAGAGCTGGGCCTTCCCGGGTTCAGCTGTCCTCAGTCCTCAGCGCTTCTAATTGCTGTTCTCCTTGTGGGGATGGGACCAGCGGAGCCCGACTAAAAGGGCATCCAGTCCCGTACACTCTGCACCGAGAAGCGCCGCAGCAGGGCGCCAGCAAAACAGCCGCGCCAGCCAAAAAAGTCACGCTGGCGACCCATCTGGCTCCTTTGCCGGGAATCTCCTGGTCTGTGGGCAACAAAAATTCGTCGGAAAGTGCGGCGTCCACTCGTTCTCTGCGCTTTCACTGGGAGCTACATTCCTGAGCTGTTGCTAATTGGCCATCTTGGATCTCTCTCCTCCCTTTTTAAGTAAATAAATAAACTTAGTTTCAGAAAAGTTAAAAAATTTGTTTAGGCTCAGATAATTATGTCTGACTCCAAAGTTTTTATTGAACTATTTCTTACCATGTTCCCTATGTTGAATCCATAATCTTGGTCTTTTAAAGTCTACCCTTAAGATACCCAGAATCTACTGACTTCTCTCCATCTCCACTGTTATCATCTTAGCCTAGGCTGCAATAATCTTTCCCAGATGCTCTATTACTCACCTGCATCTATCTTGCTTCCCAATTATCCATTCTCCACCCACCCTCCAGAGTGAGTCCCTAAAGACTCAAAGCCAAACCAGATCATGTCAGTCTGTTTAAAAAAACACAATAAACAAGTCTGAAAAACAAAACAGCTCCTCTGATGACTTCCCACTTTGAAACAAATTTAGTTTTTTTGACCATTGCTCCTGTTTACAATTTAAATAGTATGGGATATAGTGGGTTTGCAGATATTATTTGTTGAATGAATAAAAAGTGAGGCATTTGTTAAAGAGAGTTTGAAAAGTAGAAGAGAGAAAGTGGGGAACCAGAGCATGTTAACTTTATCCTCTTGGTCACTGGAACCTATTGTGAGTCTGTAACTAGGGAAATATTAGGAAAAAATGTATCATCATAGAAAGATTAATTTGAAGGCAGCGAATTAAAAGGGAGAGGAAAAGGAAGGGTAAGAAAAGCAGTTGAAAAATTATCTCAGTGGACTCCACTGGTTTATAATGGATTGAGCAAAAGAAGAGGGTGTTTGCAAACACAACCAAAAAATAAAAAAAAAAACCTAGAAAAATAAAGATTTGAGGATTTCAGTTTCTTTGCAACTAATAAAAGAGAAAGGACAAAGGACACTGTGACCTGAAGAAAGTTATAATTGTTTTTTTTTCCTCTGAGTGACCAGATGATGTTTGTATTAGTGATAAGTCGGAAGGGATAAAGCTTTTTTTTTTTTTTTTTTTTTTTTTTTTTCTGGAAAGAAGAATTTCAGTATTAGATGATTTTAATTATGTGGTAAAATTAAAAAAAAAATATATATATATATATATATATATATATTAGCGCTATGGGACCAAGTCTGTTATCTCTTAAAGTCTTGAATATGCCTCCATCCTCTCTGTTGGTACCCTAGTTCACACTTTCATTATTCTCGTTCTCTTGCTTGGGCTAAGGTAGTGGGCTCCTCAGTTGTCTATTGGAGTCTGCCTTGTCTTCAGAGTACCTCCTTACATGCAAATATGTTTCTGCATTTTCTGACTCAGAACTTCCAGTGGTCTGTTTGTGACCTCCTTCCCCATCACCCCCGTGTTCCCTTTTCCCAAAGCATCATGTCCCAAATCCTTAGCATGGTGTTCAGGGCACTTCCCTATCTGTATCCAGCTTTTACCATCTCTCACTGTTCTGTCTCCCTGTTATGTGCAAGCTGTTATCAGCCACTGGTTTCCTGACTGCTTCCCACTTCACTCCTGACTCTAGGAGGCAGAGGACAGCATCTTCACTTAAAAGAGGTCATGGCTATACTTTTTGCATCAACTACACAGAAGAAGAGTCAAACGTGTTATATTCCCCACCCCGCCCCTCAAAAAAATAAAAATTTCAACAGATCTTCCAGGAAAGAGCACAAGTCCAAGAGTCAAAAGGTAGAACTTAAAGAAAGTTGGAATATTTTATGATGCAAACGGTTCATTGCTATCACATGATCTATTTCCATGCAAAAAACTGCACAACATCGGAGGTCTTCTCACCCTGCAGTATGGGTAGGAGTGAGTCTGGGGAAGACTTGAGCTGCCATTGAGCTGTGGCTTTTATAGTTGTTTGACCTTGATGCAGAGTAAAAAATTAAATTTTACAACATGGCCAAATATTCTCGTATACAAACATATAAACATGATATATTTGTAATATATGCATATATAAGCATGTATATGCCTTTTATATGTGCACATATAAACATGTGTATGCATATTTAAATGCATGCTATAGATGCACATGTGATGTGCATGAAAACAATTTTAAAAAATAATACCTCTTACTGTATGTCATGTACTTTCTTTTCTATTCATTTCTATTTCCCATTTATATTTTATTTTCTATTTTATTATCTTCTATTTGAAACTATTATTAACAGGCTCTGCTCACTAATGGGTTGACACCAGTGTAGTGAAGATCACTGCCTAAAGTTATTCACTAACAAATGGCATGATTATTTGCACCTTTGGACAGTGCTAATGTCCAAATTAGTGAAATTATGACTGGCTTTCTTTCAGTATCAACTTTGTAAATATATTTACTTTCAGTGTGTGAAATGAAGAGTCAATACAGAGAAATTACCTTGCCATTTCCAGGTTACTTGTACCTAATTCACGTGGTGGAGCACTGTTTTATTTACAAACTATCATATTGCTTTGGCAGTGCAAACATTCAGCTTACCTTCCAAAAAACGTGTGTTGTTAGGTGAATTGTAACATAGAGGCCTTCTGTCATCCACTCTTATCTCTGTTTTAGATGGCATCCCATTCTCCTATCACTTTATAAAAGCGGTAGGGACCTTAGAGGTCATTTCATTCAACCTATCATTTTATAGATGTGGGAACACAGGCGTTAAAGATTAAGTGACTTGTCCCAAATTATAGATTGTTGGTATCAGTCGCCAGATTTCTTGTTTCTTACTGCATTGTGTTTCCACTGAGTGACATTTTTCCATTTTTCTCTCCTTGGGTCTTCAATAAATGTGAGTTGATTTGGGTGGCCACTGAGTAGGAAGAGAGAACATAATAGAAAATAATCACATTCTCTTTATCCTGTATTTTCCTCTAAGGAGAACTCAAGGTATCTGATGACTGGCAGGTTTTATTTAAAATAATTCATTATTTTTGTAAAACTGAAGCAGGTTGACTGAGAAGCATTGACATATTAGGGCTCTAGTACAGCTTTTATGTTCTGTTAGCTTCTATGATTACTTTGTTATCTTAGGGCTGTCTTACTCGAAGCCTTGAATTCCTGTTTTCTCCTGCTACCTTTTCACAATATGAAGCCCACAAGATGGCATCAAAAAATGCAGGAATCCAAAAGGATGTCTTAGAAATTAGCGTTTGGTAAACATCAGTGACTTATGTTTCTCCCTTTATCATTGTTTAGGGAAAAGGCATCCCTGTCATCACCTCACCCCATACACAGCTCAACATGAAAATTTAGGGAAGAATGTAAGAAAGCATGATTGGCATCTCCTCCCAGCTGTTCCCTGAGGTCTAAGGTCTGATGACACACCCTGGTGCTACCAAAATATAGTTTAAGAAACTTAAGGAGATGGCCAATGGCAAGAGGACACATGTCTCTATCATTAGCAAAATGTATACATTAAATCCAAGCTGGTCTGATTGCAAACTCTAGTCTCCTCTACTCCACGCTCTCTCAGGTGGTTTTCTGCCTGGCTTGATTGTGATCCTAAAATTGAAGGACAAAGTTCCATGAAATTATGACTTAGACTTTTAAAAAATAAAAAATTTAGAGCACATCATAAATTGCTTTATTCAATTTGATTCATAATTCTTGTCCATGTCCTCTCCTCTGTCTGGTCATCTCATGGTAAGTCTAATTTGTTTGTTTTTCTAACTCCAGGATGTGTACCTCTACAGATGGTTCTAAACCTTTGGGGAGTTTTGTGTTCCTACCCCAGAGTTCTAAAGCTCCTGGGCTGAGCTCACTGCTACAGTTCTCCAGCTATTCAAGAGCTCACTGTCTCTCCCATTCCTTCGTTTATCCTTGATGTGAAGGGTCCTCTGGTATCTGCCATTTCTCCATTCCCCACACAAAAGTTTATGGCCTATTTTCAGCTCATTTAAATACAGTAGAATTCATTTTGTTAAACTTATGAGACTAGAGAGATACCCTTGTTACCGATTCACTACCATAAACTTATTTAAATAAATCTCAAAAACTTTAATAGTATAACTAAATGTTATTATTTAATTATATATTAACTATTGTATTTCAAAGTATAATAAAATGCTTCATTATGCATTTCCTCTATCTCTGGATACTGCATGTGTTATCTAATAGAGTCTTCAGAACTCCTTGAATAGATATTATCCTAATTTTACATGTGAAAATATGGGCCAGGGAAGTAATTTACAAAATGGCTTGCCAAGGAATTTGCCAAGTGGCTCAGCTAATAGGTACTAGAACCAAAATTTAATTTCTTTAATGCCTGGTTTCAAAGTCAGGGCCTCCTTAGTGCTGCATGACCTGTGAGCAAGGGCATCAGTAGAACCTGCCATGCACCCAGACTCAAAAGTTGTTGCTGATCCAGTGAAAATAATATACCATTTTCTTACTTTAAAGTCTCTAGTGGCATGTTTGTGTTTTAACCCCTACATTATATCTGAATTATCCCATCTGTTTTCAAGACCCTTTTGTAACTGGGCGCAACCTTTCTTTCAATTATAAGGATGACCCAAAGGAGAGCTATTTTGTGTTCTCGATGTCTACAGAGCTATTAGTGAAAGCCAGTTTTAGCTTCCACTTTCCATTACTCTTTACTACAACCACATAACTTCGGGCTTTGAACAGAAAAGAGATTAACTGACCAAGGCAGGCTCCATTCTGTGATTTCCTCCAAAAACAAATACTTTATGCAAAGCATATTCACTCAGAATCTTTTTTCCCTTTTGGAAAAGACTCTTATAACTTCCTTTGAAGAGACTTCTGTGTAGGGGTGGAGAATAGCTAAGTCCTACCAGATCTCCTAAAGCATAAATCCACTTCTCGGATCAGACAATGTCATGATTTCAAAGGATGTTTGTCATGCCCAACTTCAAACCTCTACCCAACTTCCTTATAGTTACTTAAACCTTAAGTCCACAAACTTATTTTAGCTCTCAGACATCAAGAGCTTGGAGTTCTCACTCCCATCCTTACAATAAGAAATAGACAATCTGCAAACAATGACTTTGCGTGGACACATCAGAGAACTTCAGACACAAAGCCAAATGCCAACCCCAAAATCTGGAAAGAGAAGGACATCCAGAGAGAGACAGTGGCCACAATCTGCTTACTGGAAGGGAAACAACTGAAGTCATGAACTTGTAGAAAGACTCAATTTTGATACATTGCTGGAATCTGAGCTGGACTAGTAGGAAAGTGAGAAATTCCTGGAGTCCCATTTTGTGGAGAGCCTTGCAAGGACACTTTCCTGGGCTTTCTCATCAGGAACTGTACCAGATTTTCATAATGAGGATTCAAGAAAGACCCTCTTGACTCTGACAGGCTAACAGAAGAGTTACCATTGTGAAATAGTCGTAGAACACTCTCCATAACAAAGGCCTATGCTGCAATGGAGAAACCTTAGGTTTATTTCTGAAACTTAAACTCAGCAGGGAGAAGGGAATTCTTCTCCAGCACACCAGTCATCTCCCACTTTCCATCTTACATCAGGGTGAAAAAAGAAAACATACTCAATTGAGGTCAGGACTTCAAGGAAATGGTTTGTGAACTCTGCAGTCAGGAAAGAAAGTAAAGGGAAGGGGTAAAATCTTACACTATTAGAACAACACCTGTGAAGGTCATAGACAGGGAGGGACACAAGTCTACTAAGAGACCCAGAGTTAATCATAATGTTATAGAGCACTCCTCTCCAAAACTTTCCATTAAAACCTATAGGTCACCACTGTAATAACAGTGGGTTCCAGCTAAAGGAGCTGCTAGATTCAGAGATTCTCTGAAGAAGAATATTTACTTGCAAGAGGTCAAAAGTTTAAGGGAAGGAAAACACAAGGACACTAGAGAAATTTGAAGCCTCTGGCACCTAAATCTACAGGTAACATTAAACACAGCCTGACTTCCAGCCAGATTAACATAAAGCCAAACATTAGGTAGGGCACGGTCCCTCATGTCTATAATCCCAGTACTTTGGGAGACCAAAGTGGGCGGGTGACCTTAGGTCAGGTGTTCAAGACCAGCCTAGCCAACATGGTGAAACTCCTTCTCTAGTAAAAATGCAAAAATTAGCCAGGCATGGTAGGGGGCAACTGTCATCCCAGGGGGCTGATGTAGGAGAATTGCTTGAACCTGGGAGGCGGAGGTTACAGTGAGCCAAGATCATAGCACTGCATTCCAGCCTGGGTGACAGAGAAAGAGTCCATTAAAAAAAAAAAAGCCAAACATTTAAGGCCCATTTACTTCAGTTCTTATTACGCAATAAGAGTATATCTGGCATTCAACTAAAAATTACCAAGAATGTCAAAAGGCATATATTCAATAAGAATAATGAATATATCTGGCATTCAACTAAAAATTACCAAGAATGCCAAAAGGCAAGAAAAAACACTGTCTAAAGAGACAAAACAATCATTAGAACCGGATTCATTGATGATACAGATGTTACAATTATCTAGAAAAATATTTTAAACAAATACGATTTTTATATAAGGGTTTGTCTTAGTCCATTTATGTTGCCATAACAAAACACAGCATGTGTCTTTTATAAACAACAGAAATATAATAAATCACATTAACAGAATGAAGGACAAAAATTATGTAATCATCTCAATGATGCATAATCAGTATCCTTTTATGATAAGAGCTTTCAATAAATCAGATATAGAAATAATATATCTCAATCTCATAAAAGCCATATATGACACTCCCATGGCCAAACACTCAATGGTGAAAAGCTGAAAGCTTTTCCTCTAAGATCAAGACCAAAACAAGGATGCCCAATCTTGCTATTTCTATTCAACATAGTACTGGAAGTCCTAGTCAGTGGAATTAGATAAGAAATAGAAGTAAAAAATACCCCAGTCTGAAAAGAAGAAGCAAAATGGCCTCTGTTTGCAGATGATAGGATTTTATATACAGAAATCCCTAAAGAATCCACCAAACAAACAGTTAGAAATAAATGCAATAAAGTTGCAGGATGCAAAAATCAGCGTACAAAAATCAGGTGTGTTTCTATGTACTAACAATGAACTATGTGAAAGAGAAAGTAGGAAATGAATCACCTTTAAAATAGCTACAAAAACAATAAAATACTTATGAATACATTTACTTAATGGTGGTGAAAAGATCAGTACACTGAAAACTGTCAAACATTGATAAAAGAAACTGAAAAAGGTATAAATAAATGAAATAACATACCATGTTCTTAGAGTGAAGGAATTAATTTCCTCTCTTTCTTAAACTATTATGTTTCCTTACTGTTAGTATGTGATAAACCACATAGGTATATCAATTCAATCTATTAATACCATAGGTGTATCTATTCAATGAGTTTTTCTGGGGTCCCAAATACAAGTATAAAATAGAGTTCAAGAGCTTATGAACTTTTATTGAGAATCTTGATCTCATAATATATTTGCTGTATGTTCTAAGATTTGCTGTGTCATTTAATTAATTGTCATTGGCCCCTCAGGTTTTGTATCTGCATAAAGAGACAGTAAGATAATAGAGTAATTATGAGCATTGTCATGGCAGAGAGTTAAAATATACTTAAGTCAGGCACATAATAAGGGCTCATTAAATATTGACCATTATTAGAGTGACAGTGTATGATTTTCTGCAAAGACTTGGTTGAGACGGATAAGGAAAACTCCCAATAGGGCAAAGGAAAACTTCAAATTGTCAGGCTAGAAGGTCTGACAATTTTATAACTTTACCAGCCAATCTGGGCTGAAATATTGACTAGCACAATGAACATTTTTTCTGGCTTTTCAGGATTTACTTTTTTTTTTTATTATTCCAGATGGACTTGGAACACTCATATTTCACTTTTCTTCAATTCCCTGAGGTAAACAAAGGCTTTTGCCATAAAGTAATATCCATGTCAATATTAATATCAATACCAATGTATAACTGGGGAAATCAATCACCTCTTGATCTTTGGATCCAAGTATTAATGAAAGCTTTCAAGGAACCACTTATTCTTCATTACTTTAGTGTATCTACAATTGCACTGAAGCATTAAAGCAGATTTTATAGTGACCCATTTTATGAGATTTGTCTAGAGAAACAGAACCAATAGGATATAGAGAGATATATAGAGAGATTTATTATGAAGGATTGTTCCTTGCAATTATGAAGGCTGAGAAGTTCCTCAACTTGACATCTACAAGCTGGAGGCCCAGAAAAGCCAGTGCTATTATTCAATCTGAGTACAAAGGCCTGGGAACCAGGAAAACTGATGGTGTAAGCCCTAGTTTGAGTCCAGAGGCCCAAGAACTAAGAACACTAGTGCCTGAGGGTGGAAGAAAGTGGATGGCACAGCTCAAACTGTGAGATCAAATTTGCCTTTCCTCTATCTTATTCTGCCAGTCTCTCAACAGATTGAATGATACCACATTGGTGAGGGTGATGCCCATGTTGAAGATTATCTGGATCAGTGAGGGTGATGCCAACATTGATACTGTGCAACGAACCCGCACTGATGAGAGTGACCTTCTTTATTCACTCTGCAGATTCAGATCTGGATCTCTTGTGGTAACACACACACAAATATTGTGTACCTGCTATCTGAGTATCCCTCAGCCCAGTCAGTCTAACACATAAAATTAACCAATGTAACTCTATTCTCTTTGTTTTTCAAATCATTTTTTCTCCTTCACTTTTAACTTAACACATTTAATTATCTCATTGGTTTGTGCTTGTTTTAGATCAGCATGTGCCTGCTTTGAAGAAAAAAGTGGAAGATTTGCAAAGGTCTTTGATAATTTATCAAATCTCATGGAACCAGGTCAGGCATGGGCCAGAGCTGACAGGCTGTACAGTTCCAACACAATTCACATTTATTCTATTGACATACAATGTATGGAGGACAACATAGGTGCCTAAAGCCCTCCCCCCAAAATATCCCACATCGATGTCTTATTATGGTAAGGGAAAAATGAAGTTTTTATTCCATTCTTCAAAGGACAAACTGAATCAAAATACTTTTATAGGCTATATTAAAAAATCTGTGAGCCTAGGGCTGTCATTTTCAAAATCCTCTTGGGTGAATTCCTGAAAGTTCCATATTATCCCAATGATTAAGATATAATATACCAATTTTGCTAAACTTCAGATGCAGTCTGTCGTTTCCAACTTAACATCCTAGGAAAGATATTTTTATTTGGTAAATAATTTGTGATTTATTGCCATGAAAACCCCAATAATCCCAGAATGGAACTGTTTTCCTTCTTCCATAGCTACACTAATTTCAAGTCATTTTTTAATTCCTAATTTCTTCTTGAACCCTGACCTGATCTTTCTAAGCTAACTGTTTGAGCTTACAGAATGTATTTTTGGTGTCATTCATGTCCATAAAATATTTTTATTCTTTTGATATTAAGTTTAGCTTAAAGCTGCCTCCTTGCACATTTTAAGTTCAGCCTAAAGGTTTCTCTGTATATAGTAAACTGAAATCTTACTGGATCCATAAACAGACTACAACATACTCTTGTGCCAGTCACAGAGTTTCAGCCAATCAGAAGGGGCCAGCTTGTCAGATCTTGTTCAAATAAGGCAGAGATTGAGCAGTAATCAATATGACTATTTGTTTTATTGCATTTTAGGTTTTGGGGTACACATGAAGAACATGCAAGATTGTTGCATAGGTACACACATGGCAGTATGATTTGCTACCTTCCTCCCCATCACCTGTATCTGGCATATCTCCCCATGCTATCTCTCCCCAACCTCCCTCCCCTGTTTCCTCCCCTATTTCCCACTGACAAACCCCAGTGTATGATGCTTCCCTCCCTGTGTCCAAGTGTTCTCATTGTTCAACACCCACCTATGAGTGAGAACATGTGGTGTTTCATTTTCTGTTCTTGCATCAGATTGCTGAGAATTATGGTTACCAGGTTCATCAGTGTCCCTACAGAGGACATGAACTCATCATTTTTGATGGCTGCATAGTAGTCCATGGTGTATATGTGCCGCATTTTCACTGTCCAGACTATCATTGATGGGCATTTGGGTTGGTTCCAGGTCTTGCTATTGTAAACAGTGCTGCAATGAACATTCTTGTGCATGTGTCCTTATAGTAGAACAATTTATAATCCTCTGGATATATACCCAGTAATGGGATTCCTGGGTCAAATGGAATTTCTATTTCTAGGTCCTTGAGGAATCGCCACACTGTCTTCCTGTCGAACTAATTTACACTCCCACCAACAGTGTAAAAGTGTTCCTATTTCTCCCCATCCTCTCTAGCATCTGTTGTCTCCAGATTTTTTAATGATCGCCATTCTAACTGGTGTGAGATGGTATCTCAATGTAGTTTTGATTTGCATTTCTCTAATGCCCAGTGATGATGAGCATTTTTTCATATGTTTGTTGGCCTCATTTATGTCTTCTTTTGTAAAGTGTCTGTTCATATCCTTCGCCCACTTTTGAACGGGCTTGTTTGTTTTTTTCTTGTAAATCTGTTTTAGTTCTTTGTAAATTCTGGATATCAGCCCTTTGTCAGATGGGTAGACTGCAAAAATTTTTTCCCATTCTGTTGGTTGTTGATAAATTCTCAGCATTTATATCCCATACACCTTTACTCAAGGTAACGTTGCTATCAGAACAAGAGAGGGACCATAAAAGAGAAAGACTCAGTTTCTAGGGGATCCAATGCAGGAAAATGTCAAAGGGAAATCCCAGAAAAAGCATCTATTGTAGGTGTAAGAAGAGTCAGCCTCTGCAGTAGAACAGGCGGATGGTGGCTCCAAGAGGGAAGCAAGAGATGAGTGAGTAGAAAGGACACAAAATTTGATGTATTTGATGGCATGGGAAGTGATATGAGATGTGTGTTTTGATTATTAGCAATAGGTATGTCGAAAAATAACCCAATAAAAATGGGGCAGCTATTCATTTCAAAAAACGTACAGAAATGTAAAAGTAACCATGGTATTTTTGGCTCCATAGTGAACAATTTTTATCTAGTCCTAATAATGTAATCACTAAATATTGATCCAACTGTAGGGAAGGATAGTTTAAATAGCATATAAGACAGCTCAGTTCTCATCTACCTTAACGGAAGTGAATAGTTAATGCCTAACACACATATCATGAAACAATGATGTATTATTTAGAAACATGAAAGTAAATATCAGAAGAAACAGCTAAAATAATTAAGGTTGTTTCCTCTAGGGCAAGGGTGTCCAATCTTTTGGCTTTCCTGGGCCACAGTGGAAGAATTGCCTTGGGCCACACATAAAATACACTAACACTAATGATAGCTGATAAGCTAAAAAATATAATGTTTTAAGAAAATTTATGAATTTATGTTGGGCTGCATTCAAAGCTATCCTGGGCCACAGACAGAAAAGTAGAGAGGTGGTTGCCAGGGGCTGCAGGCAGGAGAGATGTGGAGTTCCTCTTTAAAGGAAATGAAGTTTCAATTGGGGAAGATGAAAACTTTCTGGAGATGGATGGTGGTGATGATTGTACAACAATGAGAATGTATTTAATGCCACTGAACTGTACACTTAAAAGTGGTTAAAATGATGGCCGGGCATGGTGGCTCACATCTGTAATCTCACCACTTTGGGAGGCCAAGGCGGGTAGATCACCTGAGGTCAGGAGTTCAAGACCAGCCTGGCCAACATGGTGAAACCCTGTCTTAACTAAAAATACAAAAATAAGCTGAGAATGATCGCAGGCACCTATAATCCCAGCTACTTCAGAGACTGAGGGAGGAGAATTGCTTGCACCTGGGAGACAGAGGTTGCAGTGAGCCGAGATAGCACCAGTGCACTCCAGCCTGGGCGACAAGAGCGAGACTCTGTCTCACACACACACACACAAAAATAATAATAAAAAGATTAAAATGGGCCAGGTGTGGTGGCTCATACCTATAATCCCAGCACTTTGAAAGGTCAAGGTAGGAAGATCGCTTGAGGCCAGGAGTTTGAGACCAGCTTGGCCAACGTTGTGAGACCCCATCTCTACAAAAAATATAGAAATCAGCCAGATTAGTTTTATCTAAGTGATAGTGTGCACCTGTAGTCCCAGCTACTCGGGAGGCTGAGGCAGAAGGATCACCTGACCCTTGGGAGGGCAAGGCTGCCATATGCACTGATCACACCACTGTCTCAAAAAAAAATTAAAAAAGAAAAAAATGGTTAAAATACTAAATTTTATATTACATATATTTTACCACAATAAAAAGCAACTTAGAAAAAAATTTAGTATTATTTGATTTTCAAGTAATTATGTGCATGTTTTAATTTTATTACAACATTAATTTTAATTTTATTACGACATTAATTTTCAAGCATGAGTGCTTGAAAATTGTTTTTTGGTTTGTTTTTCAATTTTTTGTTTTGAGACAGAGTCTCACTCTGTCACCCAGGCTGGAGGGCAGTGGTGAGATCTTGGCTCACTGCAACCTCCGCCTTCCAGGTTCAGGTGATTCTCATGCCTCAGCCTCTCAAATAGCTGGGATTACAGATGCATGGTACCACCACTGGCTGATTTTTGTATATTTTGTAGAGATGCTGTTTTACCATGTTGGCCAGGCTGGTCTTGAACTCCTGACCTCAATTGATCCATCCACCTTGGTCTCCCAGACAGCTGGGATTGCAGGTGTGAGCCATCACGCCTGGCCCCTGAAGTGTTTATATGTATCATAAATATAAGTGTTTGTGCTTAGATTTTATGATGTAATTTAGGCCACCCAAAGACCTTTTACAGCTTTTGTCTAGTTCTTACCTGTATTCTCCTTAGATAAAGATAGATAAGTTATTTTCGAATAAGGGAAGTATTACTGAACATGACTATTTTGTAAATACATTTTGGGGCAATTTGAGATACGAGATTCCTAAATGTAGCACATTAACACTGAGAATAAATGCACATATTCATCCAGTTTGAGCAAGGACCTTATTACACAGGAGTTGTCCTTTTATGGTTATCCTTTTATGAGAATAGCCTTTGCTATTCTCAGTGGCTATTCTAAATGCTTGCCTGTGCAGTCACCGTTGAATAGTTTGTGGGAACTCCTCTCTGCATTTAGTAGGGACTGGGTGGGGGCATTGAGTGAACTAAAAATATGGTAGCAGGTAAGTGCCTGTGTTATCACAGCTGGTGTCTGGCTCACAGCTGATTATCTTTCTCTAATCACTTTCCTTAACCTGGCCCCAATAGTAGGAGGTGTGCGTTTGTTTCTTCACGTTTATAAAAGGCCGACTGGCTTGGCAGTAAGAAGTCCAAGTGGTAAAGAGCAATCTTAATTCAAATCATTGTCCCTTAAGTTTACAATTGAGAAGGCAGCTTTAAGAAGAAAATAATGATGGAAAACAACTTTATATGCCCTTAGAGACTTTGAACTGTTT
Source organism: Cheracebus regulus (assembly GCA_963574635.1). Lineage (NCBI taxonomy): Eukaryota > Metazoa > Chordata > Mammalia > Primates > Pitheciidae > Cheracebus > Cheracebus regulus. The sequence goes on along the minus strand of CAUYQU010075374.1, from coordinate 29,429 downwards.
TTCAGCCTTTAAGTCATGCTGCTTGGTTTTGACAGGTTACATTTACCTTCCAGGGTTTGTTGCTACAACAGCAGTGTTATTTTTCTTGTCGTCCTACCTAAATTTTTATTTTTGTTCACAGTGCGAGATGAGGACCGAAGCACGACGAAAAAATCTTCTCATTTTGATTTCGCATTATTTAACACAAGAAGGGTATGTTACATTACAAACATTTATAGAGATAATTCCTCTTTCTCTGCTCTCCACTTTCCCAGATGCATACTTCTAAATACAATAGACTTTCTTGTTTTGAGCAGTTCTATATTTACAGAAAATTTGAGCAGAAAGTACAGAGTTCCGTACACCCCTTCACTTTTCCAGTTTTCCCTCCCAGTGACATCTGTATTGATGTAATATATTATTACAGTTGATGAGTCAATACATTATTAACTGAAGCCCATAGTTTGCATTAGGGTATGCCCTTTGAGTTATATTGTGCTGTGAGTTTTGACAAATGTATAATGGTCATGTATTTGCCAATATGGTAACATACGGAATCGTTTTGTTTCCCTAAAAATTCTGATTCCTCCTCCTGCCCTAGCAACCCAGACATACATTTTCTTTTTTAATTTGAGAAAGGATCTCATTCTGTTGTCCAGGCTGGAGTGTAATCACAGCTCACTGTAGCCTCTAACCACATCCCCCTGCTCCCAGCCTCCCCAGTAGCTGGCACTGCTGGCGTGCACCATCATGCCTGGCTAATTTTTGCATTTTTTTTTTTTTTTTTTTTTTTTTGTAGAGACAGGGTCTTACCATGTTTTCCAGGCTGGTCTTGAATTCCTGAGCCCAAATGATCAGCCCACCTCAGCCTCCCAAAGTTCTGGGTTTATAGGTGTAAGCCACTGCACCTGGCCTCAGACGTATGCTTTTATTGCCTCATTTACTTAGATATATTTCACTTTTTCAACAGGCCTATCCAGTATATAAAGTACTTTTCCTTTCCTCTACACACTTGAAGATGGCATAGAAAAGAGGTTTTTCTATAGTCCCACTGCTGGCTGTATACACAAAAATAAATCTCTTAATCAGTTTACCTTTTTTTTTTTTTTTTTTTTTTTTGAGACAGAGTCTCACTCTCACCAGGCGCCAGGCTGGAGTGCAGTGGTGCGACCTCGGCTCACTGCAACCTTCTCCTCCTGGGTTCAAGCAATTCTCCTGCCTCAGCCTCCCAATAGTGGGGATTACAGGCCTGTGCCACCACGCCCAGCTAATTTTTTTGTATTTTTAGTAGAGACAGGGTTTCACCATGTTGGCCAGGATGGTCTCGATCTCTTGACCTCGTGATCCGCCTGCCTCGGCCTCCCAACAGTTTTCCTTTCCTCAAAATAAAAATATTGCATTTACTTGGACAACCTAAGCCCAACTCTCTTCTTCTTCACAATACCCATTCTATAACTGGCAGGGAGAGGAAATTTGAAAACTTCCGGGTTTGGCCACCTACCTCATTAAAAACACACAAGCAATTACAGTAAGGGCTGCTGCTCCTGTGCCGGATGGTGTAAGAGGAAGAGAGCTGCCCCTCAAAGTGTTGGAAGGGCACTGTCTACTTCATATTGTCTTTTCAAATTTCAGCCAGGAAAAAAACATTTAGGTTTCAGACTAAGAGCATACAAACTTTTTCTTTAATAGACGGGGTCTCACTCTGTTGCCTAGGCTGCATGATGATAGTTCACTACAACCTCTAACTCCTGGGCTCAAGGGATCCTCTTGCCTCAGTCTCCTGAGTAGCTAGGACTTACAGGTTTACAGGCACATGTCACCATGTCCAGCTAATATTTAAATTACTTTAAGAGACAAGATCTTGCTGTTGCTCAGGCTGGTCTTGAAATACTGGCTTCAAGTGATCTTCCCGCCTCAACCTCCCAGTCACTTGAATCAGGGCTTTAAAACTTTTGAGTTAGAGCAGTTGTTCTCATTCAGGGTGATTTTACCCCTTGGGGATATTTGGCAATGCTTAGAGTTTTTTTTGCTGTTGCACTGGCATCTAGTGGGTAGAAGCCAAGGAATGTGCCAAATGCCATCTGATGCACAGGACAGCCCCATAACAAATAATTATCTGGCTTCAAATGTCAACAGTGCCAAGATGGAGAAATCTGCAGTTAGAGCAAGAAAAACCGACTTTTGATATTTTCCCAAAAAGTCTGATGAGCATCTTTTTCTCATTAAATACGGCAGCTACTAGTGAAATAAGGGAGCTACAGGAACCAAAAGTCAGTTTTGAGACTCCAGTGAACCTAGTCCTAGAGAGGTACAAAGGACAAAGGTGAGGAGGGGAGGACGCAGCTGACAAGGAGCTGAGAGTTCCCGTTGTTGCTCTCAGCCATGCCAGCAACTGTGGTTTTTAATAAACCTATTAGCCCCTTGAAAGGAATGTCCATTGTAGAGATTTTGAGGAATTTTTCTCTATATTTTATAGTAGATATCAGGGTATCTATCTTATGCTAGAAGAATTTCAGGCTTTGAAGAGTCAAATATTGTGTCAGGAGGCCACCTGGGTCTAAGTGGGAGAACTTTCCAGGCCTGTCCTGACCCAAACCCTTCCAGGGTCTTTATTTTTCTGCTCTAGTGTTGAAGATTTGCTTTTGCTTGAGGATCACGTCAGATAAATCATAATGTGTGTGGGCCATGTTTTTTGAGATTTTGTTTTGAGTGATGATTTTTGTTTTGTTTTGTTTTGAGACGGAGTCTTGCTCTGTCCCCAGGCTAAAGTGCTGTAGTGAAGTGGTGCAATCTCAGCTCACCAAAACTTCTTCTTCCCGGGTTCAAGTGATTCTCCTGCCTCAGCCTCCCAAGTAGCTGGGATTACAAGAGCCCACCACCATGTTGGCTCATTTTTTTTAGTAGAGAAGGGGTTTCACCATGTTAGCCAGGCTGGTCTTGAATTTCTGAACTCAGGTGATCCACCCGCCTCAGCCTCCCAAAGTGCTGGGATTATAGGTGTGAGCCACCATGCCAAGCCTAGAATTATGATCTTTTAAAGTTTTTTTAAAAAATTTCCATGACACAGCCCTTAGGAGATCCTGAGAACATGTGCCCCTAAAGTCTTTTAAAGAAAATGAAAGCTCTGCAATTGCATTTAAGCATTTAAAAATTATTCATGTCATTAAAGGATCTGGGGTTCTCTTTTTGGGCTTTTTTCCAAAATTTCAGATATATGCATTTGGTAGTCAATTATGACACTGCACCTTTGAACAAACGTCGTTATTGAGTAATCTGATTTATTTTCTCCCCTTGACTAACCATGTAAGCTGTTTAATTGCAAAATGCAGCCTTCTGATAACACTTTAGTATCAGAATTTTGAGAATGACTTTTTTCTTACGGTAAATACAATGAATTGCAATAGCTTAAACACAAAAGCATTTCTTACTCACCTTGAAACACATGATTTTATCAGACACTTCTCTTTTTGGTGTTAGGGAGATACATTTTATTGAGAAAATAGCTCATTCTTCCCACATCCCCACCACTCCAAGACTAGAGAAATAAGTGTGCCCGGCCCATGGTTAGCAGACAGACTGGTCACTTCTCAACGTAGGCTCAAACTCTGTATCTCCACAGAGTAGTGGGGCAAAATCAAGCCTTGGAGCAGGGCAGGGCTGACTTTGGTCCCTTCTCTGCTTCTGTTTCTCCATCTGGACTGTAAGGGCATTTCTGAAATTGACAAGCCAGACAGTCTGCATGTGGACAGTGGGCTGCTCTGCTCTAATCACCAGGCACCTAAGAAATGTAACCCCCAGGGTAGCATATGAAAAAGCGCCAAGTGTCCACTCTAAGACAGGGCTGTGGGGCTTGTTGTCATAGGGAAGACTTCCAGGATATGCAGATAGACTTAGGAACCAGACTATTTTCTTTCAGATGCCCACTCTTCTTTTTGCTAATCTGTGATCTTGGACAAGTTACTTATTCTCTTTATGCTTCAGTTCCTTCATCTGTAGAATGCAGTAATGGGGTATAGCTAAGTATCAGGTAGATGCCATTATTAAGAGGGTTAAATATGTAACTTGCTTAGAATCGTGCCTGACAATTATGTTTATACTTCTACTATTGATAGGATTTGGGTTTTATTATCTTAATACCCAACTTGGTTCAGCAAAGGACTTAAAAAATTGGAATGTGGGTTCAGCCCATTTTACATTATCTTTTGATGGAATGCTAGCTCTATCCAAAGAACCCTGAGTTAAATACCTCCAGGTGCTTTTCTAAGTGTGTGCAGCACTTGGGACAGTAGTTATCAGAGTGTTAACAGGTGTTACTTTAAGAGTTTCGTGGTCAGGTAAGCTTGGCAGATATTGGGCTAAACTAAACAAGTTCCCTTATTTCAGGACTTCTCAGACCATCTAATTTACTATGTGCAATGGGAATATCACACTAAAGTCACAGTATTCAAGGTCTTGTGAACGAATTTGATCAAGGATTTTCCGGGGTTTTGAGGTTCTTGTTGTTTTGGAGACAGGGTCTTGCCTATCGCCTAGGCTGGAGTGCAGTTGCCCAATCATGGCTCACTGCAGCCTCAAATTCCTAGATTCAAGTGATCCTCTCACTTCAAACTCCTGAGTAGCTGAAACTACAGGCATGTGCCACCACACAGAGTTATTTATTTATTTATTTATTTTTGGTAGAGATGGAATCTCACTATGTAGACCTAGCTGGTCTTGAACTTGTGGTCTCACGCAATCCTCCCATCTCTGCCTCCCAATTAGCTCGACTGCAGGTGCATGCCACCGTGGCTACTTTTTGTTTTGTTTTTTTTTTAGTAGAGATGAGATTTAGCCATATTGCCCAGACTGGTCTGGAATTCCTGGGCTCAAGCGATCCACCCGCCTTGGCTTCCAGAGTGCTGAGATTACTCGCGTGAGCCACCGTGTCTTGCCTAAGGAACTCTTTTTTTTTTTTTTTTTCCTCAGACCATCTTTAGAGACTAGTTTTCCACAGACCACTTTGAGAATGCTGTCTTCCTAGATTAGTTGACTCTTATAAAATTTAAACTCACCATGCCAGGGCCCAGCACTGTGAACATAGTATTAGATGCTCAATAAATGTTATTTGCATAGCCATTGAGGAACTTACTAGAATGTAGATGGGTAGAATAATTAGAAAGTAAGACAAAGCCATTTTCACAAATAATCCCTGATTTTTTATTACAATGTATTTTGTGTTCCATAAATTGTAACAGAAAGAAGAACTGTAAAAACAAAAAGACGAGTAAAAGTCAGATGTAGTTGTTAAGGCCCAGAGTTTGCTGTCTGCTTACAAAGGATGCATTTTTCCTTTCTGCCATGAGGTGGCTCTTTGTATCGCGAATCAATGAAAGTTCTGCTAGAATTGATCGTTTTCCTGAAACCTGCTAGAAAAGGGACACATGAGTGGATTATCAAAATGAAAGTGAACTGTAGGTACTTTTAAGGACATATGAATGTCAGTAAAAGAGATTTGCCCTAATGAAGTTCTATAAATTCAGCAAAGAGGATAGATTACTGTGGATTAAAATAAGCAATCAGGGAAAGCTTTGTAGAGAGGGTATGTGAGCTGGACTTGAAAGATGTGTAGAATGTGAATAGACCAATGTGATGGTAAGGCCATTCCTGGCAGAGGCGCAGAGGAAGAGGGGGCACAGCCTAAGTGGAACAATTAAGTAAACAGGAAGACCAGAGTTTGAATATGTGAGTGAGAATTGGTGCAGCAGACAATGGAGGGTCGTGAATGCTGCTTCTTCTATTGATAGTCCTCCATATCCATCTTCTCGGGCTTGGGTCATGTTAGCAGCCTCCGCGTCTCTCTTGTGTCTTGTTATTATGGCCCACTATTGCACGTGACTGCCCACTACTTACTGAGCAGTACTCTAAAAAGTCCCGTTCTGTCCCTCTGTTGGTTAAGAATCTCTAGTGGCTCCCCCTGCCAACCGCATAGAAGTCAAACCTCATTCAAACTCAGCGTAACAGGAAAACACAAAAGCAGTTTTGTTCTTCTGGCCAATTAGTTTAGGAAACATGGGGTCTGCAGTCATTTATTCTTGTAATTTTTGTTTTAGGTAAGACTCCATGATCTTGGAAAGAGTTCAGAATATAATGTTATGTCAGTAAAGGCTACAAGCAATCTATGGGGAATGTTTCCATTTTTCATCTTCTTTCTTTCTATCCTTCCTTTCTCTCCTTCTCTCACTTTTTCTTTCTTTCTCTCCCTCTCTGCTTTTTTTTTATATTATTTTTTGAGATGGAATTTCACTCTTGTTGCCCAGGCTACAGTGCAATGGTGCAATCTCCTCTATCTTGGCTCTCTGCAACCTCCGCCTCCTGGGTTCAAGCAATTCTTGTGCCTCAGCCTCCTGAGTAGCTGGGATTACAGGCATGCACCACCACACCCGGATAATTTTGTATTTATAGTAGAGATGGGGATTCTCCATGTTGGTCAGGCTGGTCTCGAACTCCCGACCTCGGGTGATCCGCCAGCCTCGGCCTCCCAAAGTGCCAGGATTATAGGTGTGAGCCACTGTGCCTGGCCTCTTTTTGTTTTAAAAGTGCATATGTATATGTATTTAATCATTTTAAAAGTTTGGGCCAAGTGCAGTGGCTCATGCCTATAATCTCAGCACTTTAGGAGGCCAAGGAGGGAGAATCACTTGAGACCAGAAGTTTGGGACCAGCCTGGGCAGCATAGCAAGACCCTGACTCTACAATAAAAAATAAAAAATAGCTGGGTGTGGTGATGAACGCCTGTAATCCAAGCTACTCAAAAGGCTGAGGTGGGAGGACTGCTTGAGCTCAGGAGTTCAAGGCTGCAGTGAGCCAAGATTGTGCCACTGTACTCTAGCTTAGGTGACAGGACAAGACCTTTTCTTTAAAAAGAAAAAAAAAATGTTAAAAAAGAGTTTGTAAAGATAGAGGAAATGTTAGTCATTTTCTCTGAGAGGCAGAATTTTCTTTTGATTTACCAGTATTTTCTAGTTTTTTTCTTAAGGGAACATGTAATTACTCCATACTAAAGTTATTAATAAAAAAGTGATTTAGTTTTTCTCTCTGCAAAATGGGGATTAAGACATAGTTATAGAAGCATGGTGAAACATGAAAAAATATAGAAGCTGATAGACTAGAGTCAAGTGACTATTGTTTGCAGCTTCTTTAAAATTAGCTTAGGAGAGATAAATACATTTCAAGGTCATTGAAAACAATCATGGCAACCTCTTTTAAGAAAGTTTAGGCTAGGCATGGTGGCTCACACCTGTTATCCCAACACTTTGAGAGGCCAAGAAGGAAATCACTTGAGGCCAGGAGTTTGAGACCAGCTTGGGCAACATAAGGAGACCTTGTCTGAAAGAAAGAAAGAGAAAGAGAGAAAGAGGGCATAATAAAAAAGAAAGTTTTCTCTTTCTACTTTCCTGGATCTAGATTCAAATGAAACAGAAAGAACTCTAACCTGCAGCAGAAATCTGAATCTGGGGTCCTTCAAAGAGCTGAATCTGGGGTCCTTGGATGAGCTCCTGAAATTATACACTAATTTGCACGTGTGCATACTTTTCAGCAGAAAATTGTTGGTTTTAAAAGAAGTTAAGAACTAAAATTTAAAACCTGGAGAGTCATCTTTCAGAGGATTTTGAGACAAAGCCCTTGCTTCTAGTGCTAAGGCTACTTAAATTGGATAGTTTTGCAACTGAACAAGGTAAAAATGACAGTGAGGAACCAAGGCCAAGGTGTTACTTTTATACAGAAATACCCTGTAGTGCAATGTGTGACTGATTAAAAAATTACCAGAAACGAATAATACATTCCAAGTGGAAGTTATCTTATGTGAAAGTTCTTGGATGATCTTGATTGGTAGATCTTTGGAACTTCCTTCAGTGCTCATGACCTGTTCATTTGAATTACCTCAATGATGGCAAATTTGGGTTAAATTTGGATTTTATCACTTTGCCAAATGTTACCTAAAATGAGTACTTGCGAATAAAGAGGTAACTAAGTTTGGGGAAATGCCCATTTTAGGCTGCAAATGAGTAAAGACAAATCACAAGACGTTTCTTGGTTGATTTACTTATTTAACTTTTTAAGCACTTCCAAAAACATCCTAAACAATCGTGACACCACCAGAATAAATATGTAACTTTCAAAGACAACTGCTCTGAAAGACAGTTGTTAAATATACTTAGCAACTGTGGGGCTCTGTATAGGCAAACCTCGTATGCACATACTAGTTTTCATCTATTGCACTATATATAGACTTACTTTTTGTATTCCATCCCTTTAGACTTGTAATGCCTGTTAGCCATTATTCTTTTCACCTGAGTTAATTTCTTCTTTTTCTTCTGTGAATCGGCCAGATACATCGATACAGCAAATGCTTTGGAGCAAGAAACTAAACTGGGGTTACGACGCTTTGAAGTTTGTGACAACGTTGATCTTGAAACTATTTTGATGGAATATGAGAGTTATTATTTTGTAAAATTTCAGAAATACCCCAAAATTGTGAAAAAGGCATCAGACACAGGTACATGGCTATTTTCTAGAGATAAGGCTTTATCTCATCTGTAAGATTAGTGTTTCTTTCTCATCTTATTCCCAGATAGTTGGAGACTCTCAGCCTGCGCCAAAAGAGTAGACTGAAGGACGGTGTAGTCATCCTCACATCCAGCACAGACAACTGCAATATGATCATCTGGACATTGACATCCCTTTAGTCATGTTGGCATTTGGTTGAGGAAATGCGTTTTTAGGCAATGAAAGCAAAACCCCAGTGTATCATAGATACTTTTCAGATAATTAACATTATTTTTAATTTATTTTCCTTTCCTTTTCTTTTTTTTGAGAAGGAGTCTTGCTCTGTGGCCCAGGCTGGAGTGCAGTGGCACGATCTTGGCTCACTGCAACCTCTGACTCCTTGGTTCAAGCAATTCTCCTGCCTCAGCCTCCCAAGTAACTGGGATTACAGGTGTGTGCTGCCACGCCTGGCTAATTTTTTGTATTTTTAGTAGCGATGGGGTTTCACCATGTTGGCCAGGATGGTCTTGATCTCCTGACCTCATTATCTGCCTGCCTTGGCATCCCAAAGTGCTGGGATTATATGTGTGAGCCACCACATCCAGCCTACTTCAATTTTTTTTAGAGATGAAAAGAGCTGTTGGAAGAGGATAAATGACAGAAGACTTTTTCTTCTTAGGAGACCTAGTGTCTATCTTGAAAATAACTATGAAAATGAGTATTGGGGAAGCTAATAGCTCATGTATAGATAATGAAATGCTTTTGAAAGCCATCAATCCAGATAATGATCAATATAATACAAAGACCCAGTATAGGTTAGCAGTCAACGAGACTAGCTGGAGGAAAGATCTAAAGTGAGAGCCCTGTGCTTTGTAGTAACATTGACTGAGAAGTCTGTAAGTAGGGGAAGTAATTATAAACCAAGGGAGATCATTGTCCTGTTTACAAGGCACTTGTTAAGCCACAGACTTTAACATTTCATGTAGGGACCGGGAAACCAAGAGGAACATCAATTTAAAATAGCCAGGGCCAGATCTCAGAGCCAGAAAAGGTCGAAGAGATATTTTATCTGAGCTCCCTTCCTATGCAGCATTCAGGTGGTTAGATGTGTGTCTTGTAGAGAAAGCCCAGATTCCTAAACACAGGGTTTTCGGCACTGTTAGTGACATGATCTCATTTCTAGATGGCTAGTTCCCATCTCACACGATACCCAAATTCTCCTATGATACCGGCCACATTATTTTAATTTTAACTAACAGTGTATGACTTAAATATTCCCTGCCAGATTTGTGCAATCATTCTGGTGTCCCACGTAACACAGCAAAATGGTGTCAAGTTCGTGAAAGCGTCATGAAATGGTAGCTGTAAAGCTAGCCTATATTGGAGGTGCCGCCACGTCCACAGTCTAACACGTTGAATATCTGAGGCCGTTGCAATTTTCCTCAGTGAGGAGATGTGTGAGAAGCTCGGGCCTCCTTTCCTTCACTGGAAATTTCAGTTTTCTCTACATGAGAGTAGCTTAAAGTCTCTAGATTTCAGTTGGCTATCGCACAGATTTTAAGAACAATGCATGAAGGGGAAACAAATCTGAAAAAAATCACTTTGTCATTCTTAAAATTATTTTCTTTCCCTCCCTATGTTTGTTTTGTCACAGCAGAAAATAATTTCCCACAAAGAAGTGGAGGGAAGACCAGAAGGTAAAGTGAATGGTAATTATCTTAATCAGCTGAGCTCAAGAAGCTTGTGGGATCCCTTTCTAGAACCTTTGCCAGTGAAGCTCCGTGACTGTCTCCCAGCAATACTGACTGTAGTCATGTGACCTGGTCCAGCGCAGGACTTCTCTCATTGCAGCTGCTCCAGATGGGGCCAGTGTCTGTCTATTCTGGTTCTACTGTAAATAAGAGCATCCTGTGATGCTCTGTCTTTCCAGGCCATGTGGTATGAAAAGTCTGAAACTTAGAGGTTAAAAGACCAGGTTCAGTTCCTGGCTCTGCTATTTACAAGTATGGAGCAAGTTTTGGACACATAGTTCCTGGCACACACTGAGCACCCAAGAAATATTATTTTCCCTCTTTTCATCATTTAGTTAATTTCAAGCACTCCCAGATCAGATGTCCTGACCTGTCTGAAGATCAATGATGAGCCAGGAGGTGCGAGCTCACGCTTCTGCCTTCACTAGTCCTGGCCTGCGGGCACCTGTTTTTCTCTTGCGTTTCCCTTCTGTTCATGGCTCATCTTGCATTCCTTTCTCCAGCTTCTTAAGTCCAAATCTCATTTGCGACTTGTAGCCTCTGATGGGAGCCCCTCTTTCTTTTGGCCTTTCTGGGTACACACATTCTCTCACAAGGCCCCCTACTCTTGCCAGTGCCCTTCCCATTCCTCTCTCCCGACTCCCACAGAGCTATTCCAAAATACCCAGGGGTACTAGGGTGCTGCTGCCTGCTGCCAGTGAGGGCCAGCTTTGGGGCATTGCAACCTGTGGGCTGTTGCTATTACAGTAGAGCCTAAACCTCACAGGAAGGCTGGAGTAGGCTTCCTGTAGGGTCCACACAGCAATCCAGGCAGTGAACAAAGTATTTAAAATCTTAAAATGCTCTTAGAAAAAGAAAAGTTAGATTGTAATCACTGTAACTTATAAGGCCCTCAAGAGGTATGGATTCTGTCATGCCCCAACTACATTCCCTGCTCCTGAGACTCCAGTTCTTTTGTTCCAGCCTCAGAAGGGACTAGGGCACCTCACAGGGCTGGTGGACACAGCTTGCAAAAGTGGCCATGGAGCCCACAACGCTCCGTGATCCTACTCACCATAATACTTAGCCTCGGGCTACCTTTGCTTTGCGCTATTCTGCAGGAAGAGTTTTATTGCTTTGACAAAAGTGGTATTCTTTTATTTATAGTTTCCACAAAGCTAGTCAGACTCTGGTAATAAATGATAACTGCTTGTGCATAGAAATCGTGAGGAGCGTTTGAGGCCAGTTTCGGAAGGCTTTTGGATTCTGACGATTTTTCTGGAACCTTCTCAATATTCTTCTCTGGCAAATGCTCTGTAAGTGAATGGTGTTGTGGTGCTTTGTTCCCTTTAGGGATGGAGCACACTGGCACATTTGACAGTGTGGGGGCTCCTCAGCTCCTCTCTGAGTAGACGTTTGTATATGGCAAGCATAAAGGTTGAATAGCAATTGGTTAGAGTCAGGAGGAATAACTAGGAAGGTAATGAATGGTGTTTCTGTGGACAATTTTATACTCAAATATAGTTACTGAAGTGAGACATGTCATGAGACTGGCTATGTATTAGCAAACCAAAGTGTCTTTTCCTAATCTTGGAAATGATTCCTAATCCCTGCTTAAAGATTTACTGATGAACCAAAGGAGGAAAGGTTATCCAATGTGATGCATATCAGAACTGGGATCCCAGAAGTTCTTGGCAATGCCGGAGATGGGTTCAAAGTAACAAGGTGAAATTGAATAAAATAAGGTTTAAGCTCGAACAAGAGTTACAACAAATAGCTCCTTCATTGCAAAATCAGAGACCTAGAAATCTCAGTTTACTTGGGCCAACAGTGTGACATGAGTGCTTCTGTGGTCCTAGCCCCATCAATAGAAATACAGTGTCCAAAAAGTAGGAGGTCACACTATTCTGGAAGGTGACCAGTAGGAGGAAGAATCTGGGAGCCAGGTAACTTTAGGAATGACTGGAGCAACTGGAGATGTTGAGCTTGAACAAAGAGTTGGTAGAGGGGGACTCAGAACAATGCAGGAACAGGCTTCAGTTCACCCTCTAACTGAATTAGGTCTTCTAACGGGTGATTAGGTCTTCTCTGCAGAATTCCACAGGATACACCTAGGACTGATGGTGAAAGTGAAAGCAGACTGAATTTGGTTCCAAGTTCAGAAGAATTGTACAATCCTCAGAGCCCATTGAAAATGAATTGCATTGCTTTGTCCATTAGTGCTCTTGTATTTTGGTTGTGTTAAAGCAGATCTTATGGATCAGTTGCATCCAATGGGAAATCAGAGTGGGAAAATAGAGTCCTTGTTTCCTGCCAGCTCCACAAGGATAGTGAGAATGGCAAGGCAAGTTTAAGTACAGACACACACACAAACACATAAACACACACACACATGCCCACACACATATATATAACTTCCCTTAAGTCAACACTATTAACACAAATTTGCATTTGTAAAATGCTTGGTTTTCATTTCATAGATATTTCCTTTTTGTGCCAGCAAAAGACTGGAAAAAGACATTCTTATTCCAGGTTTAAAGATAGAAAAAAGCGCCAGGCGTGGTGATTCACTCCTGTAATCCCAGCACTTTGGGAGGCTGAGGCGGATAGATCACAAGGTCAGGAGTTCGAGACCATCCTGGCCAACAGGGTGAAACCCCATCTCTACCAAAATACAAAAATTAGCTGGGCGTGGTGGTGCATGCCTGTAATCCCAGCTAGTCAGGAGGCTGTGGTGGGAGAATCGCTTGAACCAGGGAGTCAGAGGTTGCAGTGAGCTGAGATCGTACCACTGCACTCCAGCCTGGTGGCACAGCAAGACTCTGTCTCAAAAAAAAAAGATAGAAAAAAAACCACCCCAAGAACTGTTAGTGTCCACCTCCCATGAGGCTCTCCCCAGTGAGCCCAACACTCACACAGGTGATGGTATTGTCGACATGGGTGGTCTTGCTGGCCAAATAGCTGTGCATTTATATTAGACGTGAACATTTATTATCCCCATCAAGAAAAAAAGTTGAAATAGCAGCTCTCTGAGATCACTCTGAACATGGGGAGACATGCTTCTAGAGAAGCTTCTGCAAATGCTTCTCACATACAAAAGAGCTAAGAGAACTAAGCAACAATGGCAGAGCTCATGTTCTGCCCCCCGTGCTAGTCCTGTCTCTCTGGATGTCATCTTCTATGGAAAAATACACATATTCCAATACTGAATTTTATGTTTAATTATGAGGATGTAGTGAAAAAATTATTTGATATTTCTATGGATATCTAACATATATATAGTCATACCACATATATTACTATATCTATAGTAAATGCATATACTCTTGTAACCACATTTGCAGCCACCAGCAGGCTCTCTTTGCCCTTTCTCAGATTCTCCCCATCTCCATCACAGTTAGCTACTCCTCTGACTTCCAGCCTCATCAGTTTGTTTTGCCTGAAGTAAACAATTGTTGATGAAAATTTGTTTGGCAGCTATGATTGGTCTGGGACAACATTGATGAGGGAAGGTTTGTTTTCCTTCTGCAATCCCCTTTTGATGTTTATTACACAGAACATGCTCAGAGGTATTTTAAGTGGGCAGGGTACATCCAGGACACTGGATTAAAACCATGGGCCAATCCCTGGATTTCCTACTGTTTCTTAGTTTGAATGGGAGGACCCCTTTCTCCTCCACACCTTTCTCCTGGTGTGATGCTGCTTTTAAGGAAGGTGGAAGGAGCAATGGAAGAATGCTTGTAAAGCAATGTGTTCTTAAGAACTAAAGCTATTTGCAGAAGGGCTGAAACTATGTGGTGTGAAAGGGAAATGAAGAGGGTGAGCTAGGGGGCTTCAGGAGGGGATATTAGAAGAACCTGGTAAGTATGCTGGAGGGAGTTAGGACCGGAATGGATCTGGTGGGTGGATAGCGTAGGTGGAAGGGCCCTACAGTGGCCACCTGCATATCTTTCCATAGCTTTCTTAAATGTGCTATTCTTAAGAATAGTTGTTAGAATTAAGTGGCTAGAATAATTTCTTCCAAGGTCTTTGTTCCCTCCCTTAGAGTGATGAACGACAGCTGTCAAAATCTTCCCAAGATCCATCAGCAGAGGCCCCGGTCCAAAACCGCAGTGGGGAAAACAGGGAACACCAAGTCTCTCAATAAGGAGCATCCTAATCAGGTCAGGATGGCTTGGCTTGGCTTTGGGAATAGCAAACGTGGCTGGAAAATAGAGCTATGAAAAAAGTCACATTTATTTAATTTTTGGGGACCTATGCTTTTAAAATTGCGGTGTGATCTAATTGAATTCTAGGTTTTTTTCTAGCACACTGGACTAAAACCATGGACATATCCCTAGATTTCCTAATGTTTTTTAACTTGAGTAGGAGGACTTTTGTCTCCTTCAAGTCTTTCCCTTGGTCTGGGTGCTGGGAGATGAGCCGGGGTGGGGCTGGGGCCCAGTCAGAGCAAGAGAGCCTGGTTGCTGTGGAGCTTGACCTTCCCAGCTGGGGTGACTGAGCTGACCAAGACGGCGAGTCTTCCTGTCCCAGAGCACATTGCTGGGTTCCTAAGTGTAGGCCAGGCATAGCTTCAGGTGTGGCTGGGTGTCTAGGTCTCCTGCTGGGCTTCTCCAAATCGCATATGGTTAGCCTTTACCCCAGCCCTTCACACTGGACTTCCTCGGGGCCAAAGAGGGCAGCAAGGAGAGAAGCCAGCAGGTGAGTGAAGTCAACGGCTTCTGACTCAGGAGGCTCACGTCCAGAACCTTCTTAGGACAAAACATTCCAGGCTTCAAAGGAAAGAAGACCAATGGAAACTGAGAAAAGGAATGAAAAAAAAAAATTAATGCCAAATAATGGAAAGGAATAATCACAAAACCCAACCGGTCAAAAGGATTCTCTCCCCTCGAGGAGGTTCTACGGTTCTGGCCGCTGCAGCCTGACTCAGATGGAAGAGAGGTGAAGGTGGGGCAGGGTGAGTCCCACGGGAGGCTGGTGCACTTAAAATTCAGCCACTCCTGGCCAAAAATACCCTGATCACAGGAGAAAAGACAAGGCAGCCAGTGGGGATGGGTTGAGGCACAACTGTTTCCTCCGTTGGAAAAGCTGCTCAGGGCCCATGGTCTGGCACCTTCTCATTCTTCCAGGAACAACTCCTTCCACACAGTGCAGGCAGACAGCTAACTCATCTTCCTGGGTCTGCACAAAAGTGGCTAAGCTACATGTGCACGCCCGCATTTACAGACTTGCTATCCAGTGTCAGACTTTGCATGATGGAGTAGGCAGGTACAGCTAGCATCTCTCCATGGCTGCTCACCGCCCATGTCTCCTTGTTTCTCTTTCTTCAGGAGGTAGTTAGTAACACTCGCCTGGAGAGTGCCGACTTCGGCCTAACTATATCAAGAATCAATAAAGACAGTGGAGAGGAAAATGCCCACCCACAAAGAGTAAGTGGAACTCTTGAACCCAACACTGAAAGGGGTAATTATTTTTCTTTGTAAACATGAAAACAAAAAACATTATTTTTGTCAAACAGGAAAGTGAAGATGTGATTTTTGAAGGTTGGCTGTGAGGTAAATGGAGAAGAGGGTCAGAAAATGGGTTCTTTGGAATCTCCTTTCTCAATGCATGATCTGGCATGAACTGCCCCATCTCTAAGGAGCTCAGTTTCCTCATTTGTAAATTGAGGGGCTTGGAAGAGGTTGTCTCAAGCGCTCCCATCAGCTTAAAAATTCTGTAATTACAATGACAAACATTGGTGTGATTATCCTGCATTGTTCTCATCTTTTTTTTTCTTGTGACAGGGTCTTGCTCTTTCGCCCAGGCTGGAGTGCAATGGTGCGATCATGGCTCACTACAGCCTTGAACTCCTGGGCTCAAAGAATCCTTTTGCCACAGCCTCCCAAGTAGCTAGGACCACAGGCATGCACCACAACATACAGCTATATTTTTGTTTTTCTAGAGATAGGGTCTCATTATGTTGCCCAGGCTGGTCTCAAACTTCTAGCCTCAAGCAATCCTCCTCTCTGGGCCTCCCAAATCGCTGGGACATCTGCATGATTTAGTACTAGAGTTGGAAACACATACTCATTCTGCTCTGCTCTGTCAGTGGCAGTTGATTAGTGGTATCACCTTTCTCCTTGGAGGGATGGCTCCTGGTCTAAATGTAATTTCATGTGAATCATGAAACTTCAGTTGATATAGGGTTGATTTTGTCTTTGATAGATATTTCTACTTTTTTCATAATCAGTCTCATGTCTAGATTTGTCAATAATAATGTCTTAAGCAGAAAAGACCCAGATTGGGTGGATGTGGTCAAAAGGTAGGCTAAAACATGTGATTTGGAAATGAACAGCATTTCTCTTGGTCATACTCTCCAAGGTTGTATTTCTTTAAGAGTCTTCTTTCTTTCTTCAACCAAGTTCTCAAACCACTGGAGTGCTGAGTTAGTTCTGGCCAGCTCTTAGAAAAACTAACTGTGTGTGTGTGAATTTGGAGGGGTGACTGGAGCACCTCCCTGAAAATCGAGGGCAGTGACCTCACTGGCCTGAGCTGACTCCCTTTAAGGGCCTCACTTACATGGTAATTGCTGGAGATGATACCATTGGAATCAAGGCCGCCTTCTGAAAAATGTTTCCTTCTTCACTTTCACTGCTTCTATTGTGTTTTCAGTCACCTTTGTCTAGCTATTTTGTGGCATTAGTTTCTGTTGTGAATGCCTCATGTTGAAATGAATGGATGTTTTTGATTGGGTCACAAGGAAGGGACCATTTAACCCAGCACTTAACCTTTGAAATAGTCTGACTATGAATCCTCTTACCAGCAGAAATATCCTCAGGGCCAAATGTAGATGGCTTTCTCCCTAGCATTTCACATGTTCGTAGGTTGTATGAGGGCATATGGCCTGGGACCAATCTCAAATAAAAAACCCAGATCTGTCATCTCCATGTTAGTGCCTGTGTCTGTCTGTTTTGCATTGCTATAAAGGAATACCTGAGGTTGAGTAGTTTATAAAGAAATGGGATTTATTTGGCTCATAGTTCCATATGGCACTGGGATCTGGTGAGCTTCTGGTGAGGCCTCAGGAAGGTTTTACTCATGGAAGAAGGTAAGGGGACCTAGCATGTCACATGGCAAGAGAGGGAGCAAGAGAAGAGGGAGATGCCTGGCTCCTTTAACCATCCAGCTCCCTCATGAACTAATAGAGCGAGAACTTACTCGTTACTGTGATAAGAACACCAAGCGTTTTACGAGAGATCCTCCCCGATGACCCAAACACTTCCTACCAGGCTCACCTCCAACACTGATGATCACATTTCAACATAAGAGTTGGAGGGGCACCCATTCTTACTACATCAGAACCCAAGCTTTAGGACACCCAAGCCTCCCTGCAAATTTTAGTAGGTATATTGTTCTTAAGGCCATAGGCTTCAGAGTCAGCCTGCCCAGATTGAAAACCTAGCTCAGATGCTCCCCAGCTATGTAACTTTGAGCAAGTTGTTTATGATCTCTCCAAGCCTCATTTCTCTCATCTGTAAAATGGAAATTATCCTAGTGCCCACTTTAAGTGTCATAATGAAAGGAGAGCCTTGGTACAGTGCCTAGCACATAATAAACACTCCATAAATGTTGGCTACTATTATTGCTTTTTGTGTGCATCCTTGCTTTTTCCCTTCTACCTCTAGGGGAGACAGGGTGCTATTGGAAGGATCATGGGTTGGAAGACAGATTAAGTGGGTTTAAATTCTGGCCTTAAGCCATTTATTAGCTGTGTGGCCCTGTGCAAATCACTTAACTTCTCTGGACTTACTCCCACATCTGTGAAGCCAGGTGTCACTCCTGACTAGCAGAAGTATTATAAGAATTAGAAATAGGCCAGGCATGCTGGCTCACACCTGTAATCCCAGCCCTTTGGGAGGCTAAGGTGGGAGGACAACTTGAGGTCAGGAGTTGGAGACTAGCCTGGACAACATAACAAGACCCCATTTCTACAAAAAAAATTTTTAAAAATCAGCTGAGGGTGGTGGTGCACACCTGTAGGCCCAGCTCTTTGGGTGGCTGAGGTGTTAGGATCCCTTGAGCCCAGAAGTTTAAGGCTGCGGTGAGCTATGATTGTGCCACTGCACAACAGAGTGAGATTCTGTCTGTCTCTTAAAGAAAAAAACAAAAAGGATTAGAAATAATCCTCACAGGATATGGAGAAAAGGAAATTCATACGTTGTTGGTGTAAATGTAAATTTATTACATTTTTTCCCAATAAATTTATACAAATAAAAAATAAAATTTTATTAAAAGTTTTAAAAATAATAAAAAAGAAACAGTCCTTACAAAGAACGTTGCCCACTTATTTTGTACCCAGCACTCAACAGAGTGGGGAACATGTATTATAGTCTATAGACAGTAACTCTCGTTACTGCTGTGCCAATGAGTTCTTTCTGCATGTGTAATATTTTAAAAGGATCAGACCGTATAGGGAAAGTCAACATGCAAGGAAGCAGATGGTCTGTGTCAGGAACTGAGAAATACTCATGAATTTTTATTCAAATCCACTTCATTCTGAAAAATGTACTTACAATGTTTTAGGCTGCTCCAACTTGAGGAAATCACCTTGTTTAACACTAGCGCTGGTTCTTTTTAAAGCTTAACTTTAAGTTTGCCTTATAGACTAGGGTATATAAATGTGTCTTGGTTTAATGAGAATGACTTATTAAGATGAGTTTTCTCTTATGTTCTCAGGGCATAAATAACCATTCCTCCCTTTCAGGGCCAAATCATTGACTTCCGAGGGCTGCTCACAGATGCCATCAAGGGAGCGACCAGTGAACTTGCCTTGAACACCTTCGACCGTAACCCAGACCCCTCAGTAAGTGGCGAAGATGTGACATTCATCTTTCAAATTGCCAACATCCAGATGAACTCTGGAAATACAATTTTGAGTAAACCTTGAGGTCAAGTCAAAGGCCAGAGCCACCTGCCATCGTTTGTTTCACCGAGACCCGTAGTACCCAGGGTTTCTTCCTAAATTATGGAGCAATATTGTAACGTGAGCCTTTCTGCTCCTCTCATCAGGAACGACCACTGAAACCTCTGAGTGCATTTATTGGCATGAACAGTGAGATGCGAGAATTGGCAGCGGTGGTGAGCCGGGTAAGATCTGATATTCAATTCACAAATTTACGGAGGCGGGCTGGGGCTTCTGGAGCTCTGTGGGCTGCTTCTTTTATTAATAACAATAAATATGATCATTTATTTATAAAGTGCCCCCACTTGCGAAGGCACTCATATTGTTTAGAGGCATAATAATGCATGATAAATAAATTATAGAATCATAGAATTACAATATAAAAAGCCCACCATCTCATGATAGAGGCCAAGAAAACCGAGAGAGAAAAGACAGGAATGAAGGGACAGGTGAAAGGTTTTATAGCAGAGCCAAGAGTCAAGGAAAGAAAGCCTCTTAAAGAAGAAAAGAGTATGTCTGTATCCGGTTTAAAATGTCAGAGCCTAGAAAAAGAGACGTCGGGAGTCTGATGATATCATCATTGAAAATTTCCATGAAGAACACAATTAGCAGGAAAGACTTTACCACCCAGACTACTGGCTTTTCCAGCTTGCACTGTGGAACCAGAAGGCAGTGAAGAATAGGCTTTGGAATTAGCCGACCTGCATTTGATTTCTAGATCCTTCTCTTGCTAGCTGTGTGACGTTGGGCAAATTCCTGAGAAATAGATTCCTGAGTTATAGGACATTTTTCTAATTTCTAATGCTTCATATTTAATTGAAACCTAGGCAGGCTCAGAGGGGTGTTTAAAATGATCCCCAAAATTCACAACTCCTCTGAGAAGCTAAGGGCTCCTAAGCTGTCTCTGTTCAGCTCAGCAGTTGTTTCTTAGGTGTGTGTTGTGGGCTATAGACACAAAGGTGAACGAGTCAGAGCAGCCCTTGCCCTCAAGAGTGTCTCATCCCATGGACAAGGTTTGCTTTGAGAGCATGAGGGAGGGAGGAGTGGGGAAAGTGTTAGGAAAGAAGAGAGGAAATCTCTAAGAGAAAAAGTGGAAGAGGGAGGCTGGGAGGCGTTCTTGGCATAGGCACATCCATGAGAAATTGCAGCTTGAGCACACTTCCCATTGGTCACCTAAGAAGCAGGGAGTGGTAGGGAATGGGTGGAGAGAGGCATGGTTCCAGAGGAAGGGTGCCATGAACAGTACCCAGGGCTCGGGACACGCCTGTAGAAGATGGGATCTTAGAAAGGCATCCACTGGAGGATGGGCTCATCCCACGTGCTTGTGGATAGCTTGTTCTATGACAGTGAGGTGAATGAATAGCAAAGAAAAGAGATGAGGAGACCAGCTATGAGGTTTTGACCAGTGAGAGGGATGAGGGACTGAGCCAGGCTACAGTAACGGATGCATAAGAGAGGGGAGCAAAGTATTTTTTGTACCAACCCAAATTGGTAATCTCATTACCATTTTTGCAAAAGGGTAGCATGACTATGAGGATAGAACTGTAGAGTGAAACTGGCCTGAGATGACTCCATCTGGAATCCTTTCTATAGCAGCATGGAAGGTAGAAACCCTGCTTACGCTGATGGAGAGCTCGCCACCTCATGAGGTAGTCCTGTTGAATTCTGACTGTTAACTTTGGATTGATATAAGGAGAAACTGTCAGTTGGGAAATTAAACATTACCTTGTGAAACTCAACTTTAGAAGAGGGCAGGAAATACTTCCGTTATCTATGGATGCCTTGAATACCTAGGAAAGTGAATCTTCCTTATGCGCCAAGATTTCCCTAAGGAAGGGTGGTAATAAGAATGTGAGTGGCTGGTGAGCCTCCATGTAGATCCAGGCTCTAAAGACAGAGTGAGGAAAACTTGGTCCTTTCTCTGTCATTCCACCCAAGAATGGATTACACGTATTGTGCAAAACCAAAGCACTTATATAAATCCTTTCTCTAGACCAGGTGTAGTGGCTTGCACCTGTTATCCTAACACTTTGGAAGACTGAGGTGGGTGGATCACTTGAGGCCAGGAGTTTGAGACCAGCCTGGCCAACCTAGCAAAACCCCATCTTTACTGAAAATACAAAAAATTAGCTGGGTGTGGTGATGTGTGCCGATAGTCTCAGCTACCTGGGAGGCTGAGGCATGAGAACTGCTTGAACCTGTGGGCAGAGGTTGCTATATTGCAGTCTAGGTGACAGAGTGAGACTCCATCTCAAAAAAAAAAACAGAAACAAAAACAAAAAACTGTCTCTAATAAAAGTGAAAGTTGACTGGGTGCAGTGGCTCACTCACACCTGTAATCTCAATCTCAGCACTTTAGGAGGTCAAGGCAGAAGGATCACTTGAGTCCAGGAGTTTGAGACCAGCCTAGGCAACATAATGAGACATCATCTCTACCAAAAATGAAAAAATTAGCTGGACCTAGTGATTTGTGCCTTCTCGGGAGGCTGAGGTGGGAGGATTGCTTGAGCCCAGGAAGTTGAGGCTGAAGTGAGTGGTGATCATGCCACTGCCCTCCAGCCTGGGCTACAGAGCAAGATCCTGTTTTAAGAAAAATTAAAACTAAATGTGAAACTTCTATGGTGGAGGGAACTGGTTGTGTAGGGAGCAGGAGTAGGCACAAACATTTCACTAGCATTTAAAAAATGTGTTTAGGCTGGCCATGGTGGCTCACACCTGTAATCCCAGCACTGTGGGAGGCCAAAGTGGGTGGATCACAATGTCAGGAGATCGAGACCATCCTGGCCAACATGGTGAAACACCATCTCTACTAAAAATACAAAAATTAGCTGAGGATGGTGGCACACGCCTGTAATCCCAGCACTTTGGGAAGCTGAGGCGGGTGGATCATGATGTCAGGAGATTGAGATCATCCTGGCCAACATGGTGAAAACCCATCTCCACTAAAAATACAAAAATTAGGGGCCATGGTGGCGTGCATCTGTAGTCCCAGCTACTTGGGAGGCTGAGGCAGGAGAATTGCTTGAACCCGGGAGGTGGAGATTGCAGTGAGCTGAGATGGCGCCACTGTACTCCAGCCTGGTAACAGAGCAAGACTCTGTCTAAAAAAAAAAAATTATGCAAATATAACAGTAGTTTCCAGATTTTTTTTCTGTAGTCACTCAGAATGGCTTTGGAAAGAAGGGTTTTGTTTTTGTTTTTGTTTTTGTTTTTTTCCCTTAAACCTTCTAGGTATTCAGTTTGCCCGAAATAGCTCCTACTGAGAAAGGCCCCTTAGTGACTGCTCAGAGGTGTCTGGTGAAATTGAAGTTTGGAAACTAAATTAGTTATCAGTAAAAGCTACCTTAATTGATTACTCTAGATGGTTGCTACAGGGCTCTACTATAAGAGTGAAAAACTGCACTTTCACTCGGTTGTGGGCTTCCTTGAATTTTGTAGAAGCAATTGCTCCTGCTGGAAGTCAGGAATGATCGCTAGGGAAAAAAGAGAAATTGGTTTCAGAGGAGTATTATCTCTTTTATGCAACAAATTAAGAAAGTGTTCGTGAGATCAAGGAACAAGAGCAAGGCCAGGTGCTGGCCAGGAACTATGTTTCACAGTAAAAGCGAATGTAATTTGAAGGCATATTCTGTAGCTTCTTTAATTTTGGTTATAAATCAGCATGGTTTGCTATTAACTGAAGACAGGTAGAGTCCATTGTTAGGAGATTTTTTTTTTTCTCCCCAGAAAATACCATGCTGTGTTATCAATGTCTTTTTCAGGGAAAATCATTGAATATTTTCATGGCATGCCTTTGGTGAACTAACCCAAAATTACAATGTATATATGTATATATATCTAATATGAACAGTTTTTATCACCAGTACTTTATATCCTATTGTAAGTCAAGTATTCTGCTGCTCCCAAGTTTATAACAGCTGTAGAGGAAAACATCAGTTTTAACAAAATGATCAAATGTGCATTGCAGGACATTTATCTCCATAATCCAAACATAAAGTGGAATGACATTATTGGACTTGATGCAGCCAAGCAGTTAGTCAAAGAAGCTGTTGTGTATCCTATAAGGGTAAGGACGGGAAGCCTCTTGGGGGTTATTGCTGTTCACTATCCATTGGACAAGCTGTATGTCACACACCTATCAGGAAGGGGAGGGCAGGATGATTTTCTGTCCACACGTTAACTTTTTGCCTGTGTCACAACACTTTCTCAACCCTGGAGCACCAAAGCCTGGTCCTTTCTAGATCATTATAACCATGTTACATATTAGACAGGTGTCTGAGCTAAGTGAAACTTTAAGATCTAAGACTCCATGGTATACATGATTTGTCAGATTGATTCAAATTAGCCTGCTCCCTTAAAAACATTCTTATTGTTGTAGAAATGCCTCTGGTAGGGGACAATCACTTTGTTTCCACAAATCCTTTTTTTATCCTCCCCACCTACCCCCCAGGATCATCTGGGGCTTTGCTTCTGACTGGTTGTGAAGACTGAACAGCCCCTTCCAGAGCAGTGACCAGCAAAGCCAGCCTGTTGTGCTCATTACTTATTATTGACAAATCTCTGTGCAGTTCTGAAACTGGGGAGAAAAATAGAAAAACAATACTCTCCATGTTTGATTTACAAATAGGGTGATGAGGATGTAAGTGATAACTTAGCTTTTGTTAGTAGCAGACCACCCCACAACTTAGTGCCTTAAGACAACAATTTATTTGTTTGTAATTCTGTGGGTAGGCAGTTGGGGCTGGGCTCAGCTGGGCTGGCTCCTCTCTTTTTCCACATGGTGGTATTGGCTGGGCTCAATCACATGTCTGAGCCATCAGCCAGAGTAGCTGCAAAAGACGGAGAGAGTGAAAAGTCTGGGACAAGCAGTACAGCTAAGATGTGTCTCCATGTGGCCTCTCATCCTCTAGCAGGAAAGCCCACTCCGGCTCACATGGTGGCAGCAGGTTCCCAGAAAGAGGCAAGAAAGGGCAAGTTCTAATTCACAAGCATCTTTCATGCCTCTTTTGTTTTTTATATTTGCTAGCCTTATATTTTCAAGTCTCTTACGTTTGCTAAAGTCCCACTGGCCAAGTCACAAGGCCAGGCCCAGATTAAAATGTTGGAGAAACAGGCTCTACTTCTTGATGAAAGGAGCTACAGATAATTTGTGGTCATTTTCTGTTATCTCCTGCTGTCAGGATTATGCATTTATTTTATTGAATAACCTATTTAGTCTTACCACTGAGCCCACATGGCCCCTGATTTTTGGATGCTTTCCTCTAAAAAGACAAAATAATACATTTGGATTCTCTTTCCCTCCTCTTTCTTTCTGCATTCAGACTTAGGGGTAAGAAATACACTAGTGTTCAGAATTAATGGAAATTTACTCACCTTTTCCTCTAAGTGGAACTATAGCATAAAACATTTAGAAAGGATAGAATATCTCATTGAAATTCTCTGGATTTGTTCTCTCTATGGCATTACAAGCTCCATATATGTTGAGATTTGACATCAAGATTAGCAAGAAACTGATAGCTAGTTGCAATTTTACTAATATTCCTTGCCACACCCTCTCCTCTGTTCTCTACCAACCCTTCTCACCCATCTTCCCAGACTGTTTGAATTTGAAGTAATAGGAGAGACTTAGTAAAGGCTATGCATGTCCTGTTCAGAGTTAGTATCTCTTAATGCATTTGCCCCTGAATACTCTCAACTTGTAAAACAGGTTTCACCATAGCTCTGTACTTTATTTGATTAAACCTTTATTAGTTAGTTCTAGTATGTATTTTAAAATTCATACCTGCTTTACAACATTCAAAAGATTGCCAAATGCTCTGCATATAGATGTCTGGGGAAAATGATGTTATGCATGTAAAAAATAACTGTTAGGAAGAGTACCTACATATACCTTTCTTTTCCTTAAAAAATTGCTCTTTTAAAAAGCCACAAAAATTAAGTCAGGCATTCTAATCAAGAGTGAAAATAAAATTGGGTCGAATAAGATCTGTTTATTTAGGTCAGAGGTAGATGACCTTAAGCAAAAAATGGAGCTGTAATTTTAGAGCTGAGCTGCTTTTGCTCCAGCTTTCCTGAGTTGTCTGTGGTGAGAATATGCAGGCTGATGTGTCAGCACCAAACCTCATCCTTGTTCCTTGTTTCCGTAGTATCCCCAGCTATTTACAGGAATTCTTTCGCCCTGGAAAGGACTACTGCTGTATGGCCCTCCAGGTAAACACGGCTTCCTATTTTGATGTTGGTGTTAAGTGTGTGTGCAGAGGATGAGTTGCCCGTCTGTCCTCACTTCAGGACTGGGGTACATGAGAGCTGAGCAGCCACTTCCTTCCTCGTGTGAGACTGACTTTTGTCTATAAGCAGGCGGATGGAGTTGATGGAGTTCAAATGCCTGCTCATCTTTTATGTGTCTCTCTCTAGGTACAGGAAAGACTTTACTGGCCAAAGCTGTGGCCACTGAATGTAAAACAACCTTCTTTAACATTTCTGCATCCACCATTGTCAGCAAATGGAGAGGAGATTCAGAAAAACTTGTTCGGGTAGGAATTCTTAATTTTGTTTTTAAAAATAAGTTCTAGTATAATACAGCGGTACAAAATGATGTCAGAGCTTCTTTGCTTTTAGGTGATTTTATGTTAGATTCAATCCTGGATCTTGATTACCACCAGCTTGGGAAATGGATTGACTATTATGTATGGATGTTAATTGTGCCCCCATGAGCAAAACATGATCTCCTTTCCTTTGGGAATTTGATCAACAGCTCTTTTTTGATTCATGCAATTTAGGCATGAAAGCTGGGGGGGAAAAATCTCTGATGTGGCGTATTTTTTCTTCATTCAAGAGGCATTTATTATTTAACATGTACACTATATTTGGTTAACATTTATTGAGAGGCTACTACTGTATGTTAGTCACTATGCTAAATACTCTAAGAAAGAATCAAGAAATTTTAAACTTCATTATTTTTTCAGATGTTCTGAGCACCTTTGCTTCCATAGTGTCCATAGTCTGTAAGATTTTTTGCTCTCCTTAAGAGGTTGTTTCTATCTTTACAGTATCACATTTATAGTTGATGTTGTATTTTATATTATAAAATGGTACTGAATCGTCCAATGACATTAAGAGCACTTCTATTTATGGTTTATGTCCCTAAGACGGGTCCTTCTTGGAAATCCTGTTAAACTCTCACAGTCTGTAGAATGGCAGATACCTAATCAATATAAGTGAATATAAAATATTACATATTTTCTGAAAAGTGATTAACCAATTATGCTCAAATTACACTCCCTTAGATGACTCTCAAAATATTATGGCCTATTTGGAAGGTATAATAGAATATGTTTAAAGGATTAACTTACCTAAAATAACCTACTATTACTTTGATATCATTTTCAAGTTCTTGCAAATATGTAAGCTTATATAAATTCTTATTACCCCTTCAAGATGGTAATTTGTGGAAATTTACATTAATAACTTCTATTTCTTTGTTCATCCTGTGTCTAACTCAGTGCCAGTTCCAAAGATGGGGCTTGAATTTAGTTGCACTTACAGTTATGATTCCATGTGATTTTAGTTAGCTGGAGGTTCAGTTACAGTTGACCCTTGAACAACAGTTGGCCCTTCAACTGCACAGGTTTTTTTTTTTTTTTTTTTCAGTGAAATACAGTAATCACAGGATGAAAAACCTGAGTATATGTGGATTTTCCAGGGTTGACTGTGGGACTTGAGTATGCACAGATTTGGTACGGGGGAGAGGTGGGAGAACAGGGAGAGGTTCTGAAACCAATCTCTTCCATATGCCTAGAGACAACTATAGCTGAAATTGATCTAACTAGAATTCTTATCACACTGAAGTTTTGGGGTTTTTTTTGATGTTTCATTTCTATATGCTGAACAACAAAACTCTTAAAAGATACCACCCAGAATTAGTTTAGGTTCATCTCCCATCATGAAAAGTGGTGTTTAGAATCACGAGCATAAGACACTGCAAGGTACACCAAGAAAAAGGGCTTCTGTCGTGAGTGGCACACGTGGAGCACTCGACTGCTTTTCGTGCGGAATCGACATCAAGAGATTTCGGAAGCATAATTTTTTGCTATTTGGGCAGCTGGTGATCGTTGGTCCCGGCGCCCCTGAAAAAAAAAAAAAAAAAAAAAGAAAAATAAGATGACATACTCTCGGGATAGGACTTACCTAGGCAGAAGGGGAAACTCAGAAAGTTTATAATATTCCTAACAAAGATTGAAGTTACATGGATTTTCTGGTTGAACGTTGAATAGCCAGAAAAGTCAATTAACAAGAATTCTCCATGCTGTGAGAGCACTGTATTTACTTAAAGTTTTCCTCTGGTTCAATATTATTTCGTTAGGATTCTAAGAGTGAAGAAAAGTCCTCGTGGAGTGGGAGCAAAAATAAAAATAAATAAAAAAGGGTGAGGAAATGATTCCTTTTCCAATTTCTTCCTTTTTTTTTTAATGGCATCTCTCTCTGTCACCCAGGCTGGAGTGCAGTGGCATGATCTTGGCTCACTGCAGCCTCTGCCTCCTGGGTTCAAGCGATTCTCCTATCTCAGCCTCCTCAGTAGCTGGGACTACAGGTGCACACCACCACACCCAGCTTTTTTTTGTTGTTGTTGTATATTTAGTAGAGATGAGGTTTCACCATGTTGGCCAGGATGGTCTCGATCTTTTGACTTCATGATCCGTCCGCCTTGGTCTTTTACTATGTTTTTAAAGTAACTAGCCTTAAATAAAAAAAGTATAAAAGGATATATACAGACTCCCTCTCCCAACAGGCAACTACTATTAACAGTTGCTGAAGTAGCCCTGCAGAACATTTATCTATTATCTACATTAGTGTCAACAACTGTTTCTTTTGGTTGTTTTGTTTTGTTTTGAGGCAAGGTCTTGCTCTGTCACCCAGCCACCCAGGCCAAAGTGCAGTGGCACGATCACAGCTGACTGCAGCCTCGACCTCCTGGGCTCAAGTAATCTTCCCACCTCAGCCTCCCCAGTAGCTAAGACTATAGGCACACGCCACCAAGCCCAGCTAATTTTTGTAGTTTTTGTAGAAACACGGTTTCACCATGTTGCCCAGGCTCCTCTTGAACTCGGGCTCAAGCATCCTTCTGCCTCAGCCTCCCAAAGGGCTGGGATTATAGGCATGAGCCACCATACCTGGCTTCTGTTTTCCTAAGTACAAGTAGGGACATACCATATGTTCCCTTTTGTACCTGGCTTTTCCCCCCACTTACTACATATAACTTGGATATTGTTCCACACTATTATAGATAGACAAAGCATGTTCTTTTATTTGTTTATGTGGTAGTTCATTGCATGAATGCACCAAAACATATTTAACCAGTTTTCTTGATGGGCCTTTAGGTTGTTTCTAGTCTCTTGCTATTATGAACAAAGCTAGAGTGGGCAGTCTTATATGTACACATGTTTTTGCCTATATAGTAGTGTAGGACAGTTTCTACAAAGTAGAATTGCCGAGTCAGAGGGAATAGACGTCACTGATTGCCAGACTGCTTGCCAACAGGGTTGTACCTGCTTATAGTCCCATCGATGGTTCATGAGTGTGTCTGCTTCTCCACACCCTGGCCAACACTGAGTAGCACTGATTTTTTTTTTCTTTCGAGAAAAAAAGAGAAAGAGAAAGATGGAGAAAGAACGAGAATCTTGCTCTATTGCTCAGGATTTCATTTAAATCTGTGAAATACTTATGCAATTACTAAAAAATGATTTATTTCCTATTATGTGATGATCACTTTAGAATAGGTATGATATATTATTGAAAAAAATATATGTTTTGTGGATATGGGGTGGTAAGTTCTGTAAATATTTATTAAATTTGCTTGTTCCAAGTCTGAGTTCAAATTGCAGTTTTTTTTTTCTCTCCATTAGGTTGGTAGATCTTCCTCCATCCCTTTAGGTTAAGTCTTTGTGTGTCCTTGCCTATAAGAAAGGTCTGAATACAGTGTACTGATGGGTTTTAACGTTTTATTCAGTTTGTCTAACTGTTTGTTTTGATTGGGGCATTTAATCCATTTAAGTTTAGTCTTAATATTGATATTATTTAAGGCTAACTAGCTGTTTGCCCATTAGTTGATATAAATTCTTCATTGTTGTAATATTCTTTATTATTTGGTAAGTTTTTAGGATAACTGATGCTGGTTGTTCCATAAATTTTTTAATTGCTTTATTATGAATCTCCTTTGGTTGCCCAATGATGGCAAATCTCTCAACACTACT
>CAUYQU010075372.1:0-105427 GCA_963574635.1 Cheracebus regulus | reverse complement strand
GCGCTGTGGGGGGTGGTTTTGGGTGGCGGGGGGGGGTTGGTTTGGTGTGTGTGGGTGTTGGTGTGGGGTGTGGGGGTGGGGGGTGGGGGTGGGGGGGGGGGGTGCTGGTTGGGGGTGGGGGTGGGGGGTGCGGGTGTGGGTGCGGGTGTGGGGTACGGGTGTGGGTGCGAGTGTGGGGTGTGGGTGCGGGGTGTGGGTGCGGGTGTAGGGTGCAGGGTGTGGGTGCGGGGTGCAGGGTGTGGATGCGGGGTGCAGGGTGTGGATGCGGGTGCAAGGTGCAGGTGTGGGTACGAGTGTGAGGTGCGGTAGCAGGGTGCGGGGTGTGGGTGCGGGTATGGGGTGCAGGGTGTGGATGCGGGTGTGGGGTGCAGGTGTGGGTGCAAGTGTGGGGTGCAGTAGCAGGGTGCGGGGTGTGGGTGCAGGGTGAGGGTGTGGGTGCGGGGGTGCAGCCCATCTCAGAGACAGGAAGCGGGCGAGTTCGTGGATGAGCTGTGATCATGAGGTCTCCTTATTTTTGTGTCTTCGTGTCTTTTTTCTACTTGTACAGCTAAGGAAACTGAGGCACAGGGAGAGCCTGTGGCTGCTCTGGGTCACCCAGATTGAGGGGAGATGTTTGTGTGTGAGATCCCTCCCCGGCCCCAGTGTGGTGCCCACACGTCATGGACCCAGGGTGGTGTTTGGAGACACTGGGCCTCCTTGGGAACCCAGCTCCCTGGCGGTGCCCTCAGGAAAGGGCCACGTGCTCCCTCCAGCCTCCTTATCCAGCTCAGGTGAGGCCCTCCCACAGCCCAGGCCTGGTGGGTAAAGTGAGGTTGTCCAGGCAGACGAGGTATGTGCAGGAAAAGCCGAGTGTAGGAGGCAGAGACCCTGCCCTCATGCGTTGCCAATGGCTTGCCAGCCTAGGGTGTAGAGAAGAGGGGCCACCCCCAGCCAGCCAGGAGATCACAACCCAGGCAGGTGGCCACACGCAGATGATGCCCTGCCACTGACGGCCACGCATGGCTGCGTGTCGGGCACTCTCCTCTTTGCGCCTCCAGGGGTCCTTCTGCCCTCACCAGGGAGTGGAGGTCTGCTCACCTGTTCACAGGTGGACGTGAAGGACACGCTGGGAAGTGGCGTGACGGCGCTTGGTGAGTGGCCAGCACCTCTGCCTGTGGAGTGCCTTTTGCAAAAACAAAATTCCAGCTGTGATGATCTTCCACCTTCTCTCAATCCGGGGTCCCCAAGATGTCTTTTTCTCAGCCTAGGTTGAGAAATTTTTTTTTTATTTTTATGTTTTATTTTTTAGGTTCTGATGCCATCAACGTATCTTTTTCTGTGCACAGTGTTATGAATTTTAACAGGTGTTTGGGTTTGTGTGACTCCCATCACAGTGAGGATGCAGAACCACTGAGTCACACCAAGGAAACCCTCCATGCGACCCCTAGTCACCCAGCAAGTGGTGACCTGTTCTCCATCGCTTTAGCTTTGCCTTATTGAGAATGTCACATGGCGGGGCAGGATGGCTCACACCTGTAGTCCCAGCGCTTTGGGAGGCTGCGCCAGGTGGATCCCTTAAGCCCAGGAGTTTGAGAACAGCTTGGGCACATAGTGAGACCCTGTCCAAATTAAAACAAAAAAGGACAAGAGAATGCCGCGTACGTGGAAATCCTCTGACAGAGATGTCGGAGCAGGTGTCACTGGAGCACTCCAGGAGGCTGTGCGCTCGGCGTTCCTGCCCAGGCCAAGGGCCCCTTCTTTCTAGAGCTGAGCAGCGTCTGTGCGGGGTGCACGTCACCTGCTTTGTTCATCCATTTACCCGCCTGCTTGCTTTGTTTCCAGTTTACGTCTTTTGCCACATATGGGACATTTTCAGCCATTGTTTCTTTCAGTATCTCTTTTTCTGCACCACCCATTTCCTCTTCACCTTCTGAGACTCTGCTGAGCACAAACTTTAGATGTTTATTGTGACCCCACGGGTCTATGAAGCTTTGTTTATTGGTTTGTTTTTGAGACAGAGTCTCATTCTTGTCACCCAGGCTGGAGTGCAATGGTGCGATCTCAGCTCGCTCACCACAACCTTTGCCTCCCGGGTTTAAGTGATTCTCCTGCCTCAGCTTTTCGAGTAGCTGGGATTACAGGCATGAGCCACCACACCCGACTAATTTTTGTATTTTCAGTAGAGATGGGGTTTCTCCATGTTGGTCAGGCTGGTCTCGAACTCCTGACCTCAGGTGATCCACCTGGCTGGGCCTCCCAAAGTGCTGGGATTACAGGTGTGAGCCACCGTGTCCGGCTTGTTTATTTTTTAATTGAGATGTAGTTCTTAGCTGGGCGCAGTAACTCGCATCTGTAATCCAAGCACTTCGGAGGCCAAGGTGGGCAGATCACCTGAGGTCAGGAGTTCAAGAACAGCCTGACCAACATGGTGAAACCCCGTCTTTATTTTTTAAATAAAAAAAAAGAAGAAAATAAAAAAAGAGAGAGAGAGATGTAGTTCTCCTAACATCAAAGTCACTCTTTTACCCATTTGAAAGTGTCCGCGGATTTTGGTAAATTCTCAGTGTTGTGCAACCATCGTCACTCCCCAGTTCCAGGGCAGCTCCCTCCACCCCAAAAGGAAACCCTGTGCCAATCATCGGTCACTCCCAGGCCTCCCTCTCCCACCACTGACAACCGCTCATCCATTTCCATCTATGTGGATTTGCTTATTCTTTCTGGACATTTCACAGAAATGGATTCATAGACGTGGCTTCTGTGTCTGGCTTCTGTCACTTAACACACTTTCAAGCACGTTCATCCATGCTGTGAAATGTATCAGTCTTCATTCTTTTTATGGCTGAATAATGTTCCATTGTATGAATACGAACATGCCATAATTTTTATTTTTATTTTATTTTATTTTATTGAGACAGGGTCTTGCTTCGTCACCTAGGCTGGAGTGCAGTGGCACGATCACAGCTTATGCAGCCTCCACTTCCTGGGCTCCCAGGATCTTTCTGCCTCAGCCTCCCAAGTAGCTAGGATTACAGGTACGTACCACCACACCCAGGTAATTTTTGTATTTTTAGTAGAGATGGAGTTTTGCCATGTTGGTCAGGCTGGTCTCAAACTCCTGGCCTCAAGTGATCTGCCCACCTCAACCTC
This sequence comes from Cheracebus regulus, assembly GCA_963574635.1. NCBI lineage: Eukaryota > Metazoa > Chordata > Mammalia > Primates > Pitheciidae > Cheracebus > Cheracebus regulus. The sequence continues at coordinate 102,301 of CAUYQU010075372.1, read as the reverse complement.
CCAAAGGGCTGGGACTACAGGCATGCACCAACATGCCTGGCTAATTTTTGTAGAGACAGGGTCTCACCATATTGCCCAGGCTGGTCTCAAACTCCTGACCTCAAGCAACCTTCCCACTTCAGCCTCCCAAAGTGCTGGGATTACAGGTGTGAGCCACTGTGCCCAGCCACATACAATCATTCTTTCATCTGTTCATTAGTTGATGGACATTTGTTTCCATTTTTGGGCTATTCTGACTATGAACATTTGTACACAAGTTTTTGTGTCAACATGTTTTCAATTCTCTTGAACTGAGTCATGTACCTAGGAGTAGAATTGCTAGGACGTCACAGGACTCTTTGTTTATGTTTTTGAAGAACTACCAGTCTGTTTTCCATTCTAATTGCATCATTTTAAATTCCCACAAGCAATGTGTGAGAGTCTGACCTCTCCATGTCCTTGACAGCACTTGTTTTCTGGTTTTGGTTATAGCTGTCCTAACAGATGTGAAGAGGTACCTCACTGTGATCTTGATTTGTGTTTCCCTAATGACTCATGACCATGAGCATCTTTTCAGGTGTTGTCTTAATCTGCTCCTATGGCTACAACAGAATACCTAAGACTGGGCAATTTACAAACAATAGAAATATATTTCTCACAGTTCCGGAGAATGAGGAATATAAGATCAGGGCAACAGCAGAGTTGGTGTCTGGTGAGGGCCCACTGTCTGCATCAAACGTGGTACCTTCTTGCTGTGTCTTCACATGGTAGAAGAGATGGATGGGACAAACCTGCCCCTCAAGCTCTTTTTATAAGGAAATTAATTCCATCCATGAGAACAGAGGGCTCCCAAAGGGTCCATCTCTTAAAACCACCATCTTGGGAGTTAAGTTCTCACATATGAATTTGACAGGGCCAAATTCAGGCCATAGCATATAGTTACTGGCCATTTGCAGATCTTCTTTGGGGAAATGTCTACTCAGATCCTTTCCGTATGTTTTAATTGGATTATTTGTCTTTTTTGTTTATTTGTGAAAGCTCTTTATATATTCTGGAACCTAGACCTTTATCAGACATATGATTTGTAAACACCGTATCCCATTCTTTGTGTTCTGTTTCACTTTCTTGAGAATGTCCTTTGCAGCAAGAGTTTTACATTTTGATAAAGTTTAAATTTTTCTTTGTTGTTTTTGGTTTCATATCTGAGAAACTTGCCTGATCTAAGGTTGCAAAGATTTATACCCGTATTTCTTTCTAAGAGTTTTATAGTTTTAGCTGTTACATTTAGGACTTGAGAGTTTTGAGTTCATCTGTGTATGTGATGTGAGGTAGGGGTCTCCATTCATTCTTCTTTGCATGTGAATGTCCTATTGTTCCATTCATTAAAAAAAAAGATTGTTTCCTTATGACATAATCTTGTTACTCTTGTCAAAATCACTTGGCTGTAGCTGTATGGGTTTCTTTCTGAACTCTCAATTTTGTGGCCCAGGCTGGAGTGCAGTGGCTCAATCTCCCAGGCTCAAGCTGTCCTTCTACCTCAGCCTCCTGGGGAGCTGGAACTACAGGTCTGTACCACCACGCTCAGCTAATTTTTTTTTTGAGACAGTCTTGCTCTGTTGCCCAGGCTGGAGTGAAGTGGCATGATCTTGGCTCACTGCAACCTCTATTTCCTGGGTTTAAGCAATTCTGCTTCAGTCTTCCAAGTAGCTGGGATTACAGATGTGGACCACTGTGTTGGCTAATTTTTGTACTTTTTGTAGAGACAGCATTTTTACCATGTTGCCCAGGCTGGTCTCAAACTCCTGAGCTCAAGCAATCCATCTGCCTTGGCCTCTCAAAGTGCTGGGATTACAGGTGTGAGTCACCACACGTGGCCCCACCTTTGTTCTTTTGTAAAGATTGTCTGGCTGTTGGGCTTCCTTGCAATTTCACATGAATTTTAGGATCAGCTTATTCATTCTGTGCAACATACTGTTGGAATTTTGATAGAAACTGCATTGACTCTGTAGGTTGGTTTGAGTAGTATGGGCATCCTAACAATAGTAGTCTTCTAATCAATAAACACAGAATGTCTTTCTATTTATTTAGATCTTCCTTAATTTCTTTTAACAATGTTTTGCAGTGTTCAGTGAATAAGTGTTGCACTTCTTTGGTTAAATTTATTAAGTATTTTATTCTTTTTGATGGTATTGACGGTATGTTTTCTCAATTCCACTTTTGGGCTGTCTGCAGCTTGTGTGCAGGAATCCTACTACTGACTGTGTATATTGATCTTGCACTTTCCAGCTTTGCTCAGCTTTTTATTAATTCTAATATGGTTTTTTGAAGATTCTTTAGGATTTTCTCTATATAAGACTACATCATCTGCAAATTGAGAGTTTTACTTCTTCCTTTATAATCTGCATGTCTTCTATTTCTTTTTCTTGCCTAATTGCTCTAGCTAGGACCTCTAGTCAGTGTAGACCAAAGTGAGAATGGGTGCCTTGCTTACTACCTGGTCTCACTGGGAGAGCACCCAGCCTTTCACCATGGAGTAGAAGTTAGTTGTGGATGTTTTGCAGACACTCTATCAGGTTGGGGATGCTGCCTTCTATCCCTAGTTTGTTAAATATTTTTATCGAGAAGGGGCATTGGTGGCTGAGTGTGGTGGCTGACACCTATAATCCCAGCACTTTGGGAGGCTGAGGCGAGCAGATCACTTGAGGTTGGGAATTTGAGACCAGCCTGACCAACATGATGAAACCCTGTCTCTACTAAAAATACAAAAAATTAGCCAGGCATGGTGGTGCACACTTGTAATCCCAGCTACTTTGGAGGCTGAGATGGGAGAATCATTCGAACCCAGGAGGCAGAGGTTGCAGTGAGCAGAGATCATGCCAGTGTACTCCAGTGTGGGCAACAAGAGCAAAACTCTGTCTCAAAATAAAATAAAATAAAATAATAATAATAATAATGAAGAACTGGATTTTATGTTAATTTTTAATCTTTTTTTTCTGCTGTTAATGTTGGATAACTACATTGCTTTAACGTTTTTCTTTTTTCTGAAGAGACAGTGTCCTGCTCTGTTGTCCAGGCTAGAGCACAGTGGCACAGTCATAGCTCACCGGAGCCTTAACTCGTGGGCTCAAGTGATTCTCCTGCCTCAGTCTCCAGAGTAGCTGAGTCTATAGGTATGCACCACCACACCAGGCTAATTTTTTTATTTCTATTTTTGTAGAGAGGGGTTTTGCTGTGTTGCCCAGGCTGCTCTTAAACTCCTGGCCTTAAGCATCCTCCCACCTCAGCCTCTTGACATGTTGGGATTGCAGGTGTGAACCACCATGCCTGGCCCATGGCTCGATCTTCAAGTTCACTCCCACATCGCTGTGTCATTTCCGTTCTACTACTGAGCCCATACAGTGCGCTTTCACATTTTTGATTACTTCATTTTAAGGTTCTGAGTTTTTCATCCAGTTGTTTATAGCTTCTGTTTCTTTGCTGACACCTTCTGTCTTTCCTTTTAACTCAATAGTGTTCATCCCTTCTTCTCGGATTACTTTTGTAACACTTGCTTTAAAGTTTTCATGAGCAAATTCCAACATCTGCGTCATCTAAGCATTGGCGGCTGTTGATTGTCTTCTGAGGGTTTCCTGGGTCTCCCTGGGCCACATTAAGCCGTAAGGCTTATATGGTGGACATTTAAATTTTTATGTTACGAGGCTGGGGGCAATGGCTCATGCCTGTTATCCCAGCATTTTGGGAGGCTGCGGTGGGCAGATCACCTGAAGTCAGGAGTTTGAGACCAGCCTGGCCAACATGGAGAAACCCCATCTCTACTAAAAAAAAAAAAAAAAGACAAAATTAGCCTGGAGTGGTGGTGCATGCCTGTAATCCCAGCTACTTGGTGGGCTGAGGCAGGAGAATGGCTTGAACCTGGGAGGCTGAGGCTACGGTGAGCTGAGATTGTGCCATTGCACTCTAGCCTGGAGAACAAGAGCAAAACTCCGTCTTGGAAAAAAAAAAAAAAAAACTTTCCTGAATAGGTAAAAGCAATGGAGAGCTGGGACATGCCTGTGAGCACGTCCAGCACAGATACCTTGGTTAAAGTACAAGGACTTAGAATGTACTACGTGCCTGTAAGCACGGCATGTCTAACAGCAACATAGGATAGGGCTTCACAAAGTTATTAGCACACTTATGATTTATTCTTTAACAAGAAAGGAAACTTTGAGGAGGAGCTTTCACTTCCTACATCCCCCCACCACATCTCCCGTTTCCAGCCCTGCTCATGCCACAGGGCACTCACTCGGGCTTGGCCACACCACACACACAGCCCCATTTTCCTCTGTGCCCATGTGCACCCTTTGAAGAAAGGACCTTTGGAAAACCCTAGGCTCAGAGAGGCTGAGTAAGCCACCCAAGGCTGCACAGCCCGTTCCTGGCATACCCAGACCTCTAAGCCCCTCTCTCAGACCCTGTGTCCCTTGCTTTTCCCGCCACAGGTTTCCAGAGGGACCACCAGCCTTCCTTTTTGTGCCTCCCACTGTCTTTCTCGTCCCAGGCCAAGCTTTGGGTGAGGGCAAATCTGAGGTCTCCCACAGCCAAGCCCCCATCCTCACCCGGCCTGCTTGTTCCCCCAGATCCTACTTTTCCAGGTCACCCTGTGGTCCTCACATTCCACCCTTGCCCCGGCCAGGCTCGAGTCCCCACCCTGTTCTCCCAGGCAAAGTGTCTGTGCTGGGTCCCCGGGGTTCTGTAACAAAGTGCCGCAGATTGGGGGCTTAAACAACAGATGCTGATTCTCTCCCCGTCCCGGGAGCCAGGAGTCTGCAACCAAAGTGGTCGGCAGGGCCACAGCCCCCCGGACACTCTCGGAAGGCCCCTTCCTGCCCCTTCCAGCTTCTCGTGGCTCCAGGTGCTCCCTGTCCCACGGCTGCGGCCCTCTGACCCCTATTCACATCTCCCCACGCTCCTCCTGTGTGCCTGTGTCTCCTCTTGTTATGAGAACGTCAGTCCCATTGGAGTAAGACCACCCTAAGGACCTCGTCTTAACTCAATGACATCTGCAAAGACCCCGTTTCCAGATCGGGTCACATTCGCAGGTGCAGGGGTCAGGACTTGGACATATCTTTACTAGGGACACAACTCAGCCAGCAGCAGCATCAGAAAGTTCTTCCCGCTGCAAACACAATCTTCTCTGCAGCTGCCTCTGGGTGCCCTATTCTCGCTCTCAGAATCACCAGCCCTTTCGGTGCAGGTCGGCTATGAAAGAACCCCAGGAAGGCTCGGGGACCCTATAGATGCCCAGAGGACGGGGTTCTTCTGCACTTCTTATGACACATTCACAGCCCAAGATCTTCACATATGTCAGGATGTCACAATACTGCTATGCCACCCAAAATACAGCTATGACACCCCCAAGACTGAAATGACACCTGCAAGACTGATATGACACTCTCAATACAGAGATGACACCCTCAACACTGATATGACACCCACAATACAGATATGCCACCCACAATAGTGATATGACACCCACATACTTATATGACACTCACAAGACTGAAATGACACCTGCAAGACTGATATGACACTCTCAATACAGAGATGACACCCCCAACACTGATATGACACCCACAAATAGATATGCCACCCACAATAGCGATATCACACCCACACACTGATATGACACCCACATACTGATATGACACCCACAAGACTGATATTACACCTGCAAGACTGATATGACACCCACAATACAGATATGCCACCTGCAGATATGACATAGGTGTCTTATCAGACTTGCAGGTGTCATTATCTGTATAGTGGGTGATATATCAGTTTGCAGGTATCGTTTCAGTCTTGCAGGTGACATATCAGTCTTGCGGGCATCATATCAGGCTTGCGGGTGTCATATCAGTCTTGCGGGTGTCATATCAGGCTTGTGGGTGTTGTTTCTGTCATGTGGGTGTCATATCAGTCTTGTGGGTGTTGTTTCTGTCATGTGGGTGTCATATCAGTCTTGCGGGTGTCATATCAGTCTTGCGGGTGTCGTTTCAGTCTTGCAGGTGTCATATCAGTCTTGCGGGTGTCATATCAGTCTTGTGGGTGTCGTATCAGGCTTGCGGGTGTCATATCAGGCTTGCGGGTGTCGTATTAGTCTTGCGGGTGTTGTTTCAGTCTTGCGGGTGTCATTTCACTCTTGCGGGTGTCGTTTCAGTCTTGTGGATGTCATAACAGGCTTGTGGGTGTCATAGCAGTCTTGAGGGTGTCATATCAGGCTTGAGGGTGTCATTTCAGGCTTGCGGATGTCATTTCAGGCTTGCGGGTGTCGTATTAGGCTTGCAGGTGTAGTATTAGTCTTGTGGGTGTCGTTTCAGTCTTGTGGGTGTCGTTTCAGACTTGAGGGTGTCGTGAGAGTCTTGCGAGTGACGTTTCAGTCTTGCGGGTGATGTTTCAGTCTTGCGGGTGTCATATCAGTCTTGTGGGTGTCATTTGTCTTGAGGGTGTCATATCAGTCTTGTGGGTGTCATTTCAGTCTTGAGGGTGTCATTTCAGTCTTGAGGGTGTCATATCAGTCTTGTGGGTGTCATATCAGTCTTGCGGGTGTGGGTGTCATTTCAGTCTTGAGGGTGTCATATCAGTCTTGCAGGTGTCGTATCAGTCTTGCGGGTGTCATTTAAGTCTTGCCGGTGTCATTTCAGTCTTGCAGTGACATTTCAGTCTCGCAGGCGTTGTTTCAGTCTTGCGGGTGTCGTTTCAGTCTTGCGGGTGATGTTTCAGTCTTGCAGGTGTCGTTTCAGTCTTGCGGGTGTCGTTTCAGTCTTGAGGGTGTCGTTTCAGTCTTGTGGGTGTCACTTCAGTCTTGCGGGTGTCACATCAGTCTTGCAGCTGTCACAACAGGCTTGTGGGTGTCACATCAGGCTTGCGGGTGTCACATCAGTCTTGCGGGTGTTGCATCAGTCTTGCGGGTGTCGTTTCAGTCTTGCGGGTGTCATATCGAGCTTGCTGGTGTCAGATCCGGCTTGGGGGTGTCACATCAGTCTTGCGGATGTCATGACAGTCTTGCGGGTGTCGTTTCAGGCTTGCGGGTGTCGTTTCAGTCTTGCGGGTGTCATATCAGTCTTGCAGGTGTCATATCAGTCTTATGGGTGTCGTTTCTGTCTTGGGGTGTCATATCAGTCTTGTGGGTGTCATATCAGTCTTGTGGGTGTCTTTTCAGGCTTGAGGGTGTCATATCAGTCTTGCGGGTGTCTTTTCAGGCTTGCGGGTGTCATTTCAGTGTTGCGGGTGTCATTTCAGTGTTGCGGGTGTCATATCAGGCTTGCGGGTGTCGTTTCTGTCTTGCGGGTGTCATATCAGTCTTGCGGGTGTTGTTTCTGTCTTGTGGGTGTCATATCAGTCTTGCGGGTGTCATATCAGTCTTGCGGGTGTCGTTTCTGTCTTGTGGGTGTCATATCAGTCTTGTGGGTGTCATATCAGTCTTGTGGGTGTCATATCAGTCTTGCGGGTGTCTTTTCAGGCTTGCGGGTGTCGTTTCTGTCTTGTGGGTGTCTTATCCGTCTTGCGGGTGTCATATCCGTCTTGTGGGTGTCATATCTGTCTTGCGGGTGTCTTTTCAGGCTTGCGGGTGTCACATCAGTCTTGTGGGTGTCACATCAGTCTTGAGGGTGTCATATCAGGCTTGAGGGTGTCATATCAGGCTTGCAGGTGTCATATCAGTCTCGCGGGTGTCATATCAGTCTTGTAGGTGTCATATCAGTCTTGCGGATGTCTTTTCAGGCTTGCGGGTGTCATATCAGTCTTGCAGGTGTCATATCAGGCTCGTGGGTGTCATATCAGGCTTGCGGGTGTCTTGTGGGTTTCATATCAGTCTTGTGGGTTTCATATCAGCCTTGTGGGTATCATATCCATCTTGCGGGTGTCTTTTCAGGCTTGCTGTGTCATTTCAATCTTGCAGGTGTCATACCAATCTTGCGGGTGTCATATCAGTCTTGCGGGTGTCATATCAGTCTTACGAGTGTCGTTTCTGTCTTGCTGGTGTCATATCAGTCTTGCGGGTGTCATATCAGTGTTGCGGGTGTCGTTTCTGTCTTGCAGGTGTCATATCAGTCTTGCGGATGTCTTTTCAGGCTTGCGGGTGTCATATCAGTCTTGCGGGTGTCATATCAGGCTTGTGGGTGTCGTTACTGTTTTGCGGGTGTCATCTCAGGCTTGCGGATGTCTTTTCAGGCTTGCGGGTGTTGTTTCTGTCTTGTGGGTGTCATATCAGTCTTGCGGGTGTCATATCAGTCTTGTGGGTGTCATATCAGTCCTGTGGGTGTCACATCTGTCTTGCAGCTGTCACTTCAGGCTTGCGGGTGTCATTTCAGTCTTGCGGGTGTCATATCAGTCTTGCGGGTGTCATATCAGTCTTTAGGGTGTCATATCAGTCTTGCGGGTGTCATATCAGTCTTCTGGGTGTCATATCAGGCTTGTGGGTGTCGTTTCTGTCTTGCGGGTGTCATATCAGTCTTGCGGGTGTCGTATCAGTCTTGCCGGTGTCATATCAGTCTTGCGGGTGTCTTTTCAGTCTTTCGGGTGTCATATCAGTCTTGCGGGTGTTGTTTCAGTCTGCGGGTGTCATATCAGTCTTGCGGGTGTCATATCAGGTTTGCGGGTGTTGCTTCTGTCTTGTGGGTGTCATATCAGTCTTGTGGGTGTCATATCAGTCTTGTGGGTGTCATATCAGTCTTGTGGGTGTTATATCCATCTTGCGGGTGTCATTTCAGTCTTGCAGTGTCATTTCAGTCTTGCGGGTGTCATATCAGTCTTGCGGGTGTCATAGCACTCTTGCAGGTGTCATATCTCTATTGCAGGTGAACGTAAGACCTTAGTCAATACATGTCAGGTGCAAATTGGTTTGGTCCAGAAAGGAGGGCCAATTCGGAGGAAGTAGGAGGGGCTTCTAGGTTGTAGGTAGATTCAAAGACTTTTTTTTTTTGAGATAAGACTCTTGCTCTGTCACCCCTGCTGGAGTGCAGTGGTGCAATCTCAGCTCACTGCCACCTCTGCCTCCCAGGTTCAAGCAATTCTCCTGCTTCAGTGTCCCAAGTACTTGGGACTACAGGCACGCGCCACCATAACTGGCTAATTTTTGTATGTTTAGTAGAAATGCGATTTCGTCATGTTGGCCAGGCTGGTCTTGAACTCCTGACTTCAAGTGATCCTCCTGGCTCAGCCTCCCAAAGTGCTAGAATTTCAGGTGTGAGCCACCTTGCCCAGCAGATTCAAAGATTTTCTGACTGGTTGCAAGAGTTTATCTAAAAACCTGGAATCCACAGAAGGGAGTGTCCGGGTAAAGATAAGAGGTTGTGGAGACAAAGGTTCTTGTTGTGCAGATGAAGCCTCCAGGTAGGTGGCTTCAGAGAGAATAGATTGTAAACGTTTCTTATCAGACTTCAAAATGTGCCAGACTCTTGGCTGGGCGCTGTGGCTCTCCCCTGTAATCCCAGCACTTCGGGAGGCCGTGGCAGGCTTGCCTGAGCTCACGAGCTGGAGACCAGCCTGGGCGACATGGTGAAACACCGTGTCTAAACAGCAACAGAACAAACATTAGCCAGATGTGGTGCATGCCTGCAGTCTCAGCCACTCAGGAGGCCGAGGTGGTAGGATGGCTTCAGCCCAGAAAGCAGAGGTCGCAGTGAACCGAATTGTGCCACTGCACTCCATGGGGTGATAGAGCCAGACCTCGTCTAAAAAAACAATGGAAAACAAAGCTGCCAGACACTTAGTTAATTCTCTTCTGGATCAGCAAAAAGATCACCCACAGAGGAATCCCACAGAGGGGTTAATCCAGTTTTCTCCCACTGAAGTTACTATTTTAATTCCCTCAGCTGAGGAGGGGGAGAGGGCTAGTAACTATTCTGCCTTTCAAGAATGCACATTAAGTCCCCGCTCAGGGAAAAGTGAGACAGGAAAATGAGAGCTTACTGCTAGCAGAGCCGCCCCATCGAGGTAATTAGGCCTTGTCTGTCACAGTGCTTCCTGCTGGTCACCACGGAACCCTACCCCGCCCCCTCCCTGCGTGGCCTCATGTCTCCGTGGAGTTGGGAGATCCAGGCTCACGGAATCTTGAGGGTCTGCCCTGCTGTGGGTCCTGGAGCTTCTGATCAACAAACAGCAGCAACACCCCCACTAAATAGACCACTGAAGCACTCAGCCTGCCACATTGGTAGGGCCATGTGATGTGTTCTCCCCCTTGGGAGCCAGAGCAATGGGTCCCCTCAGGGCCTGGGCAGGTGGGAAGGGCTGCGCTTAGCCCCTCCCTGCCTGTCCACCCCCTGGATGCTGACACTGTAAACCAAAAAGTATCTGAGACGTCTCGGTGAATTTAGAAGTTTATTCTGCCGAGGTTAAGGACGTGGCATGACATTCTGAGAACATGTGCCCAGGGTGGTGGGGCTATAGCTTGGTTTCAGGAAGACTTGAGGCATCAGTCAATACATGTGAGATATACATTCGTTTGGTCTGGAAAGGTGGCCAATTGGAAGGAAATGGAGGGGTTGGGGTGCCAGGGGGTGGGTGGATTCACATCTTTTCTGATTGGTTGAAAGAGGTTATCTAAAAACTTGGAATCCATAGAAGGAAGTGTCTGGCTTAAGATAAGGGGTTGGGGAGACCAAGGTTCTTGTTAAGCAGATGAAACCTCCAGGTAGCTGGCTTCAGAAAGAATAGACGGGAAATGTTTCTTATCAGACTTAAAAAGGTGGTCGGTGCGGTGGCTCACACCTGTAATCCCAGCACTTTTGGAGGCCAAGGCCGGTGGATCACTTGAGATCAGGAGTTCGAGACCAGCCCGGCCAACATGGTAAAACCCCGTCTCTACTAAAAGAAAGTAAAAAAATTAGCTGGGAGTTGTGGTGGGTGCCTGTCACCCCAGCTACTCGGGAGGCTGAGGCAGGCGGATTGCTTGAACCCAGGATGCGGAAGTTGCAGTGAGTTGTGATCTCACCACAGCACTCCAGCCTGGTGACAGAGTGATAACTCTGTCTAAAAAAAGAAAAAAAAAGGTGCCCAACTTAGTTAAATCTCTCTTGGGTCAGGAAAAGACCTGGAAAGGGGAGGGATTCTCTACAGAATGTAGATTTTCCCCCACAAGAGACAGCTTTGCAGGGCCATTTCAAAATATGTCAGACATTTTGGGGTAAAAGGCTCGGATTTCTTCCAGGGCCTGCTGTATGTCATGTGATGCTGTGTTGGAGGCCCGCTGGAATTAGAGGCCTTGTTGCTACAGAAAGTCTGAAGGTCTCCTCTGCTTTAATGTTAATGCTGCTCAGCTGCGCCTGAATTCCAACGGGAGGAGGGTAAAGTGAGGCATGTCCGACTTCCCTTCCCAGCAGAGCCTGAACTGGTTTTTCAGGTTAACTTTAGAATACTCTGTCCTCTCTTGGCTGAGAGGAGAGGCCCATTCAGTTGGTTAGGGGCTTAAAATTTAATTTTTGGTTTACATCATCTAGTGTGACCCAGGGCCACACGGAAAGACGGCAGCGTCCCCACAGCCTGAATCCCTCAATAACTGAGTGGAGCACAGCACCCTCCCCGGTCAGGCCTCCACGTGCAAGCCCGGACCCAGAAAGTCTAAAGTCCTGCCTGCCAAACCTGATCAATCCCCCAACCCCTCCACCCCTGTTCGCCATTATCCCTGATCGCCCAGCAGAGCTTCCCCCCTTCCCCTCAACCCACCCTGCCATCTTAACTACCTTATCCCACCCACCATCGTAACTGAACTATGGTCATGTATACTCCTTGCCCCACCCCCAGCGCTGTAACTGATCTTACTCCGTAACTTCCACTCCCACCCCAAACCTACAAAACCAACTCCTATCCCACTGCCCTTTGCTAACGCCCTTTTCGGCCTCAGCCCACCTGCACCCAGGTGAATAAACAGCCACGTTGCTCATGCAAAGCCTGTTTGGTGGGGGGGTCTCCTTATTCAAAGCGTGCGTTTTTAGCAGCCCCCACCACAAGGTACATCAGCATTGGGGTGGAGGGAAGGGGAGGTGAATCGTTGAATACAGCTGCTGAAGTTTGGGTTTTTTTTTTTTTTTTTTTTTTGGTTATATTATTCCAACCAAGTCAGTGGCCATTTATTATAAAAGACATTTATAAAGAAAAGATAAAATAGGAACAGGAAGGAAGAAGAAAAGAGTAATGTAAGCCTTAGTTAATCTCTTAGGTAATCTGTCAGGAATAAACATTGCAAATAAAGATTTTAGTGGCTGGGCACAGGGGCAAATGCCTGAAATTTCAGCACTTTGGGGGCCAAGGAGGGTGGATCACCTGAGGTCAGGAGTTCAAGACCATCCTGGCTATCATGGTGAAACCCCATCATTTTTTTTAATATAAAAAAATTAAAAAAAAAAAAAGAAATATCGAAGACTGGGTAATTTATAAAGGAAGAGGTTTAATTGACTCACAGTTCCACTTGGCTGGGGAAACCTCAGGAAACTTACAATCATGGTGGAAGGCAAAGAGGAAGCCAGGACGGTTAAAACGTGCACTCTGAATGAGGAGACCCCCCCAAACAGGCTTTGTGTGAGCAACATGGCCATTTATTCATTTTGGTGCGGGCGGGCTGAGTCCTAAAAAGAGTCAGCAGAGGGCGGTGGGTTAGGAGTTGGTTTAATAGGTTTGTGGTAAACAGTGGGAAGTTACAGAAGTTACAGTTTAGGGCGGTTTTTTGCAAGCTGGGAATGGGGTCGTAGGGTGTGGAGTCACCAGGTTGACCAAGGTTGGATACAAAGTCCAGTGGCCTTATCGACTGGGGCAGGAATAAGGACCAACAGAGGACGTTTGAAAGTTAAGCAGGACCCCACAGGGGTTGATCATTTCTTCCTCTTTTCATGGTCTTCCAGGTACTAAAGATTTTCCAGGAACTCATCTAGAGTGTGCGTGCAGGGCACAGAGGCTAACATGGCGTCCATGGCGCCGTCAGTCAGCCTGAAAGACCTTAGGAGGACCTTCTTCATGTGGCGGCAGGAGAGAGAAGGGTGAGTGAAGGAGGAACTGTCAAACATTTACAAAACCGTCAGATCTCGTGAGAACTCCCTCACGATCACGAGAACAGCATGGCGGAACCCATCCCCACGACCCAATCACCTCCCACCCAGTCCCTCCTTAGACACATGGGGATTGTGGGGATTACAGTTCAAGATGAGATATGGGTGGGACACAGCCAAACCATATCGACCCGGAAGCCCCTACTTTGAGATGTCCCACCTTTCTAGGCTGAACAGATGTACATCACATGTATTGATTTTCACCTCTGCCTGTCATTTCTGGACCTCTGTGTAAGGCCGGTTGCCTCGCCAGGAGGCCGGACACACCCACCTCTGCACCCAACACCTGGCCTCTGCACACGACACCTACCTCAGCACATGCTCTCCTAGAGGGATCCGGCTGATGTAACCCTAGCCAGATCTTGCGTCAGGGGAAAACCCGCCCAACTATCTACCCACCAATCGCAGCCCGCCCTGTCTCCATTTCATCCCCCCCCCCCCCCGTAACCAATCAGAGCATCCTGCTACTCGTTCCCTGTAGCTATGAAACCCCCACGTCCCAGGAAGTCGGCGTGACTTCCCTGGGCCTTTCTCCACCCCCTCCCCGACCATAGAACCTCACCCGGGAGCTGAATAAACCGGAATTTAATTTTTCTTATACTGGCCTCAGTTTCCTCATTTTAAACTCGGCAATAACCCTTACACTCTGAAATGTATAAAATCAAGCTGTAACTCAACCACCCTGGGCACCTGTTTTCAGGACCTCCTGAGACTCTGCCTTTGGCCATGGTCGCTCATAGTTGGCTCATAATAAGTCCCTTCACGTATGTCACAGAGTTTGACTCCTTTTGATTGCCAAGCTTCTGTTTATAGGTTGCTGCTTGTCCCCGGCCTCTTGCCCTCACCTGACCATCACTGCTGCCCTCTGCCCTGGGGCCTGGGTTCAGGGGCGGGGAAGTCAGAGTTGGGATCAGGTGCCGGGCATGTTGAATTGCACAGCAGGGTTCTGAGTTCCTGTCTGCGTCTGCCCTCACTCTGCAAGCATCCATGGCCAAGGGAGAGCGATATCAAATAGCAAATTAAAAACACCATGGTGGCTTTAGAGAGAGTGAGACCTCTGAAGGGAGGATAAAGGTTCCCTCCTGCTTTTTGAGCAGGGGGCTGTGGATCCTGGGCCTACTGGGAGGCCCCTGGGGGAGCTGCTTACAGGAAGCCCCCTGAGTTTTCTCTCCTCCCCTGACTGAGCTCCTCCCTGCAGACCCCGGTCAGAGGGCCATGGCTGGCCACAATCGACGTCCCAGCAACTCAGTGGCGGCCCTGGCAGGCCCTGGCAGGTGATGCCCGCCGGCTCCTCCGCTTCTCCCGTGGATGTGTCTGCATTTCGTCATCCCTCTAGACCGTGCACTCTTGGAGACCAAAGAACACAACTCTCAGCCATTTATCCTGCAAGTGGGTATCAGGCAGCTTCTCTGGGGCAATGCTGTGCTTGGCTTGTTGAAGGTATAGCTGTAAACAGGGAAATAGGCCCTGTGCTTGTTGGGGAAGGGGGTGGGCGTCAAGCTGAAAGTAGCCCCCCACATCCCCTAGTTGCCTGTGAAGGAGTAAAGTCTGCAAAGGAAAGGAGTCATTTCCGTGTCCCCCACAAACCCAGCGCCCGCAGTAGTTGTGCCTGGAATGGCTGCATGGAGACGTGGAAAGGGTGGCTAATCAGAGAGACACGGTACCAGGGCCAAGGACAGGGTCACCATGGCCACCGTGGGAGAAGTGGGTGATTTTGGAAAGCAACAAAACTGTCCACTGTGGCTGGGGCTTGTCCTCAGGTTGGCACACACCTGTGCCGGTTCACACGCTGGCCTCCCCCACCATCCCACGGGAGGTCTGGGAGCAAGGCCGACTTCATCTCACCCTGGGTGCTCCATGTCGAGCATGGTCCCTGGGAACCAGCTCCCACCGAGCGTGTGTGGGATAAAGAAGTGGCAGGAGCTGTCGGCCAGGCACAGTGGTGCACGCCTGTCATCCCAGCACTTTGAGAGGCCGAGGCGGGTGGATCACGAAGTCAGGAGTTTGAGACCAGCCTGACCAACATGGTGAAACCCCATCTCTACTAAAAATACAAAAAACATCAGCTGGGTGTGGTGACGTGCCCCTGTAGTCCCAGCTACTTGGGCAGCTGAGGCAGGAGACTCTCTTGAACCCGGGATGCGGAGGTTGCAGTGACCGAGATTGTGCCACTGCACTCCAGCCTGGGCAGGAGAGCGAGACTCCGTCTCAAAAAAAAGAAAGTGCCAGGAGTGACTCCGAGGGCTGGTACAGACTGGGGGAAAGCAGACAGGAAAGGGCCAGGCAGGCTCCGCGCCCCTCCTTCGCTGCCTCTGCCAGGCGCCCGCTGAGCCGTGGGGGCAAACGCTCTGGCCTCACTTTTTCATTAATGAGGGTGATAGATCTTTTGTCCCAGATTTGCTGTAGGATCAAGGAAAGGGTATCAGTTGTCTGGCCCCACGTTGTAGGATAAAGTCCCCTCCTCCATCCAGGTCTCTCTGGCACACACGAGTACTGGGGGACGGAGGAGAGAGGGGCCATCACCTCTGGCCGGGACCCCTTTCATAGATAGAAAAGGTCCAGTGATGGAGGCGGGAAGGGCTGTCTGGCGGAAGGCACAGCCTGAGCAAAGGCAGAGAGGCGGCAAAGTTCGGGTGTGCCTGGGACGCAGAGGCAGCACAGCTCCCTAGGAGACATGCTCGTGCTGGCAAAGCTGGGGCCTCAGCTCTGCTCTGCTGACTCCTGGGAGACCCTTACAGAGCACTGACCGGCCGCCCACCCTTCCCACACTTGCTCAGGTCGCTGTGGCCGAGCCGGTGTAATCCGTTGTAGAGGACAATGGGAGAGTCAGGGCCAAGAAGAGCCCTCACCCTTCCGGCGGTGGCTGAAGTACGGCGCAGGTTCAAACTACAGAATGACTCAATCGAAAAGTGAAAGTGGCAGAGCAGGGAGGGCGGTGGCAAAGGTACCATGGAGACTCCCGGACAAGGAACCAGGCTGCCTGCTTCCAGCCCCTCCCTTCATTCCTTCTGTCCACTGCAGACCTTTCATCCTCCCCGGGCTCCATCGCCGCTGCTCTGTCTGGCATGGGATCTGGGAGCTGAGACCCTCCTAGCAGGGAAGACGTGTTCATTCCCAGGTAGGAGAAGGCTGTCAGCGGAGCCGGGAGGTGAGAACAGGGCTGGAGACCTGTCTTCCTGAGAGGAGAAGGCTGTCATGGGGAGCCGGGAGCAACCTGGGCAGGTGATGTGTCCCGGAGCTGGGGGTCATTGAGGAGCAGACCAGGGCCACGCCCTGCCTGGGTGTCTGGTTGCACCATGAGCCACGTGTTTCTGGATACCCAGAGGAATGTTCCAGACACCCCAGAAAAGACCTCTTCTTGCTCAGACTGTTTGGCTCTTTATTGCCTTTAATCTGGCAAACCTCAGGACAAACCTTCGCCCAAGGCCTTGTGGGATGGAAATTGGGAAGTCAAAACCCTTCATTTACAGCCCTGGCCTCCAGGGATGGACTGGATTTGGGAGGCCCAGGGAGAGAAGGCGTGGGGGTGAGAGCAGAGAGCGGCATCCGGGGAGCATGCAGGGTAGGGCTGCAGTCAGGCCTGGGGTGAGAATGCAGCTGGAGCAGCACTGGGGACAGAGGTGGGGGGTCTGGAATCCCAGGCCAGGTGGGGTCTGATCTGGGGGCAGTGGGAAGCCGCCTGAAGTTCTGGAGTGAGAAGTTACCTGGAACTTGAGATCCAGAAACAACCTGAGTCCCCTTGGGCTCATCGGAGTTCTTCACTCACGACTAATGGAAGCTGACCCGGCCGACATGAGCCAATGAAGGAGCTCTGAGCACATGGAGCCCTGGCAGGGGCCAGGAGAGACTACGGGGCCAGGCTGGGAAGGAGCCGAGCCAGAGCAGGGCCCCAGGGAGCCAGGCGGGCTGGAGAGCGACTCCTGCGTTCCGTGTTCTCTGCCTCCAGACGGTGCTCCAGGGAGGGAGCACCAAGGGACCCCGGGGAGTTTTGTGCCCCTCCCAGCCGGGCATGGGGAGGCTGCTCACCGATGTCTCATCCAGACTGTGCCTGATGATAAGGGATGAGTCCCCAAGGAATGGCTGTGGTCCCAGCAAATGTGGTCTGGATGTGGGGCAGGCAGAATGGGGAGTGCTCACTCCAGTCCTCATCCTCACCCCAGAGGGGCAGGTGGCTTTCTTGAGGACACAGGTCAGTCCATGGCCAGCCAGTGCCAAGCGCCCAGCTCACTGGGTGACTCGGGCCTCTGTCTGCCTCTGCCCGGGGTTGTGGGATGAGCTGAGGACAATGTTGGATGAAAACAGAACTGTTGGGATGTGTCAGATGGGTGCTGAGAGCAGGTGGCACCAGGTGGAAGGAAGAATGGCTCCGTGGCTTGGCCATGGGCTCTGCAGTGCTGTAGATGGGTTCCAACCCCAGCGTGGCCACTTGCTCATGGTGTGGGACTTCAGACAGGTTGCAGAACCTCTTTGACCCTCTCTCCAACAACCCTGAGGGGCATAGTCACTGTCAAGGGTCATCTTGAGCATTAGAAAGGATGACATATAGCCAGGCATGGTGGCTCACATCGGTAATCCCAGCACTTTGGGAGGCTGTGGCGGGCGAATCATGAAGTCAGGAGATTGAGACCATCCTGGCTAATACGGTAAGCTTCATCTCTATTAAAAACACAAAAAATTAGCCAGGCGTGATGGCACACGCCTGTACTTGGGAGGCTGAGACAGAATTGCTTGAACCCGGGAGGCAGAGGTTGCAGTGAGCCAAGACTGCGCCATTACACTCCAGCCTGGTGACAGAGAGAGACTCAGTCTCACACAAAACAAAACAAAACAAACAAAAACCAGAAAGGATGACGTATGACAAGGCTGGCACGCAGTAGGGCCCGTTAGGTGTGAGTTCCTTCTGGCTCCTCGCCACGGGAAGCCAGCGTAGCTGGAAGGAGCTCCTGAGTGAAGTCATGAGCACTGAATTCAATTCTTGGCAGCTTCGCTGAAACTAAGCTCCAACCTGTCCTGGCTCCCAGACCACTGGCAGCTGTGCCACATGGTGTCCATGCCCTGAAACACAGTCATCTGCCGTCCCCAGCACCATGACAGCACCACAGTGTCCTTGCTATTCTGAGGGGTCTCCCATCTGTCCCTCCCACTCCATGGGAGCCCCTCGAGGTCAGAGATCACCCGTGGTCACTTTGTGCCACCAGCACCCAGCGAGGGACCCAGCATCACCAATGCCGGAGGATGACGGATGAAGACAAAGCAGTGAATGTCCCACTGCTGAGGAGCCCTGGCAAGCTCCAGTGCCCAGCTCCTCTGCGCACACAGAGGGGAGTGACTGAGCTGCCTTAAGCCTGACGTGGGATTCCCTAGTGCCCGGGGCTTTCCAGCTGCCCCCAGTCCTGTTTGCACCAAGGGAGTGGGCGTAGGATTGCACCGGGGCCAACACCTGGTTGGTACATGGGTCTTTCTTTCACAAGAGAAGAGAGTGAGGAGAAGGCTCTGGAGTCCCATAAGGCCAGGTTCGTGGGCATCACCTCCCTCGAGGATTCTGCAGAGCAGACTCACTAGCCCAGTGCACATCCTTCTGCCACTCTCAGGGGTGTCTGGGGCTTCCCGAGTCTGCCTTGAGATACTGGGGATTTCCCAGTGAGATTCGCTGCCGCACGGAAAAGTCCCTGTGCTCCTACAAGAACAGGCTCATTGATAATGTTTGATGTGAGGGGGCTTTTCCTACATTCGAAAAAATGCCCGTTTACTGTCAGATATTTGGAAGCTACAGGAAAACACCAGGAGGAGAGTATGAACTGCCTTTTGAAGAGAAAGAAGTTCCTGCTCTGTTTCTGGGCGTGCAGACGCACACAGACACCCATGCTGCCGTGAGCTCAGCCCGTGCACTGCAAGCCAGGAAGCCAGGGTGGCCTGGATGGCGATCGTGCTTCTGACTTCCCTTTAACTCAGCGTGGGATCCTGGACACGCCCTCCCGCTCCTTGCCTGCCATCAAGGCCCCTGTGTTTTTATTTGGTTTCAGAGTGAGTACACCCAGTTCTCTGCCCCCAGACAAGAAAAAACAGAGTCACAGCAGGTTACAGAGCGCCAGGAGTTCTCAGAGTCCTGCGCCTTCTCACACAATCCCCTGGGCAGCCCTGGGAGAGCTTGTTGCTATTATCCCCGCCTTACAGGGGAGGAGGAAACTGAGGCACAGAGAGGTTCTGAAGCTTGGCTGGGGCCACACGGTGGAGCAGGGGCGGGGCCTGGGCCTGTGGGCACCACGCATGTCACCTCCCCTGTGTGACCTGTCTCTTTTTTTTTTTTTAATTTTTTTTTTTTTACAAAAAGATGGGGTTTCACCATGATGGCCAGGCTGGTCTTGAACTCCTGACCTCAGGTGATCCACCCACCTTGGCCTCCCAAAGTGCTAGGGTTATAGGCGTGAGCCACCACACCAGGCCCCGTTTGTCCCTTTCTAAGTTACAGAAGCCTGGAATTTCAGACTTGAGAGCATCTGTGCCACTTTTCTAGGCTGCCGAACAAAACATCACAACCAGAGTGGCTTAAAACAGCAGGCTTGTGTTCTGGGCCCGGAAGTCTGGAATCCAGCTGCCGGCTGGGTTGGTTCATTCTGGAGGCCTGCAGGAAGATCCATTTCCCGCCTTCCCTGGCCTCTGGTGGCCCCCGGCATCCCCTGGCTTGTGGCCGCATCCCTGCACTCTGCCTGCAGGTTCCCAGGTCCTCCCCACTGTGTGCCTGCTCCCCTCCTCTGTGTGTCTTCCCCAGATGGCCCTGGACTTAAGGACACTGGCCACTGGATTTAGGGCTTACCTGGACAATTCAGCACGATCGCATCTCAAGATCCTTAAATTAACTGTGCTAGGAGCTTTTTACAAAGATGGTGACATTTGGGCCCCCAATCATTCAAAGCTTCCCTGGCTGAAGCAGCCCCTTACAGCAGGGAAGCTGAGGCACGGGTGGGGAGGGCCTGCCCAGGAGCCTGGCCCCTGACTCCTTGCTCAGGGTCTTCAGCTTGAGTTGCCTGTGGTCCTAGGCTGCCAGACGCTCCGGTACCCCACTCCAGAGACCCACTGCAGTGACTTGGGGTACAAATCACCCCTCATCCAGCAACACTGCCCATCTGAGAACTGCCTTCCCGACATACTGGTTCACATGGACTCCAGTCCCTGACTCTTTTTTTTGTGAAGATGGAATACAAAAATGACACAGGGCTCATTTTCTTTTCTTTTCTTTTTTTTTTTTTTGAGATGGGGACTGTTGGAAACAGTTGCTCGATGCCTCAAAGAAAAATTAGCGCTGAGACAAAGGATCTCTCAGCAAGCAATTTTTACTTCATGGACTGCAGAAAGGTTACTCTCACTAGCCATTTTGCCAGAGAGTACAATGAACAAAGGAAAGCAGACATATTTATCCCTTATGCATTCGGGATTGTCTGATCTTCATTGGTTGGAGCCAGACTTCACGATCTAAACTAAAACCCGATTGGCTAATAACCTGAAACTTTTTAAAATGGGTAAGGGACGTAGAATGTGAGCTGGGACATGCCTGTGAGCACGTCCAGCACAGATACCTTGGTTAAAGTACAGGGACATAGAATATACTATGTGCCTATAAGCATGTCTAACAGCTACATAGGATAGGGCTTAACAAAGAGTTATTAGCACACTTATGGTTTATTCTTTAATAAGAAAGAGGAACTTTTACTTCTCACACAGTCTCGCTCTGTGACTCAGGCTAGAATGCAGTGGTGTGATCACAACTCTCTACAACCTCAAACCCCAGGCTCAAGTGATCCTCCCACCTCGCCCTCCCAAATGGCTGGGACCACAGGTGCACACCATGCCAGGCTTTTTGTACTTTTTGTAGAGATGGCGTTTTGCCATGTTGCCCAGGCCCGGTCTTGAACTACTGGGGTCAAGTGTTCCTCCTGCCTTGGCCTCCCAAAGTGTTGAGATTACAGGCGTGAGCCACTGTGCCCAGCCAGAGCACACTTTTATGGGGATCATAGAAAAGGGGGCTGAGTGTGGGGAGTCAGAAGGGAAGCAGGACGGACGACCTCCATGCATTCATTCTTACACTCAGAAATTTTCACTGGACAGCTGGGTGTGGGGGCTCATGCCTGTAATCCCAGCACTTTGGGGGGCTGAGGCAGACAGATCACTTGAAGCAAGGAGTTCGAAACCAGCCTGGCCAACATGGCGAAACCTTGTCTCTATTAAAAATACAAAAATTAGCTGGGCATAGTGGCACACACCTCTAATTCCAGCTGTTCAGGAGGGTGAGGCAGGAGAATCACTTACCTGGGAGGCAGAGGTCGCAGTGAGCCAGGATCATGCTACTGCACTCCAGCCTGGGCAACGGAGCGAGACTCTGTCTCAAAAAAAAAAAGAAAAGAAAAAAAAAGGCTGGGCTCTGGGGCTAATCCTAGCACTTAGGGAGGCCAAGGTGGGGGATCACCTGAAGTCAGGAGTTTGAGACCAGCCTGGCCAACATGGTGAAACTCCCTCTCTACTAAAAATAAAAAAGAATTAGCCAGGCATGGTGGCCGGCAACTGTAATCCCAGCTAAGCTACTCAGGGGAAGCCCAGAGGACCTCAGCAAGGCTGTTCCCATAGTCCTGGGAGACAGGGAGACCCAGGCATGGGCACGGCCCTGGTGGAGTACGGATGTGGCCGATCCCACAAGCAGCTGGGACAAGTCCAAAGCTGTCCCCAAGTCCTAGGACATGGTCCAAAGCTGTCCCCAAGTCCAAGTCCAGAGGTGGGAGGTGCAGTGAAGCGAGATCATACCACTGCACTCCAGCCTGGGTGACAGAGTGAGACTCTATCAAAAAAAAACAAAAAAGTTTCACTGGCCACCTGCTGTGTGCCCGCTGGGGATGTGGTGGAGGATAGGATGGGCCATGCCTGCTCTCTCGTATCTGGGGTGACAGTGTCAGCAGCTGAACATGCATTACGGTGATTTCAATGGTGACCCCAACATGACGAAATCAAGATAGCCAGGGGATAAGGGTGTCGAGGAGAGGTGTGAGGGCCCAAAGGTGGGCTTTCGAATGGGTGGTCCTTGAGCTAAGGCCCACAGTGTGACAGCGCAGCCACATGTGGGTTCAGAGGGAGAAAGTGCGTGCCAGCAGGAGGCACAGCGGTGCCCAGGCTCTGCAGCGGGCAGGAGCAGCTGTCCGCAGTGTGCCTAGAGCCTGGTGGGAGACGGGAGGCAGCACAGTGGGCTGGAAGATTCCGCGAAGAGGTTTTCCAGGATGTCAGCCTGACTGTGGTAACTGTTAGGATGACATTCTGGCTCCTTGCCGTGGCCTTGAGGTGCTGACCTTGAGGTCCTGGCTTCCGGGTTGTAGGTGGATAAGAGACAAATGGTTGCGTTCTTTTGGGTTTCTGATTAGCCACTCCAAAGGAGGCCTTCAGAGATGCATTTGTCTCCGGGAGCAGAGTGGTGGATTTGAATAGAATGGAAAGCAGGTTTGCCCTAAGCAGTTCTCAGCTTGACTCATCCCTTTAACTTAGTGAGGGTTCCCAAAACCTTCTTTGGAAAGTGCATGTCACAGATGCTCCTGGGAGCCTGTTTATCTTGGGTGCGTCCTCACACTTCGGCTCAGTGAGCCTCTACTGACTGAGACACCTGCCTCCGTCACTTTTTGGCTAAAGGAGGCCTGGCTTCAGCACACGGGGTGGGAGGAGTCCACACAGGTATATTATCCCATTAGTCATGGAGTCCTGCTCTTACCCCACCCCTGGAAGGGAAGATTCGGCTGGAAAAAATACATATCCTGGAAAGGCATGAGGGGCCGGCCAAAGGGAAGGTGGGGAACTCAAGAGGGCAGAGTGCATTCCAGGAGGGGTGGCTGTGTCTGCGGCCTGAATGTCCAGCGAGTCCTGGCCACCTGGGGGATAAGGCAGGTTCTGGCGGGGGTGTCGGGGCAGCTGCGAGGTCCTCAAGGAAACAGGTCGAGGTGAGTAGGGGCTTTCTACAAGGGAGGTCTGGGACGGCTTTGCTTAGAAGGTGACGTTGAACAGAAACAGAGGAATTGAGAGACAGCATGGGGCTGTCTGGGGAGGAGAAAGACGCCTGTCGGGAGACCCCGGGGTGGCCGTGTGTGGGGCGAGGGCGAGGAACAGCCAGGCGGGCCAGGGAGGGGACGCCCCAGGAAGCGAAGTCACGGTGAAGCAGGAAGGATTTGCAGGCAAACCTCTGGAACACCGAACGGGGAAGGAAGTGGTGATTTAATTGGCCGGGTGCTGTGGCGGCGTAGATGCCTGCCAGCCGAGCTCCCAACAAGGAAAATCCTTACCCTTTTAAAGGGTCTCAACTCTAGAATTACATGTGAAAGGGTCCTGGGCTTACAACTCTAGGAATTATGTGTGAAAGGGTCTTGATCCATGAAGTAGGCGTGGGTACGTGACTTAGGCGGGGGTTTGATCGTGTTTAAGTAAAAACAATGCCTTCCGGAAAGAGTCCTCCACACCATGTCTGTGATCTAGAGGTGGGATTGTGGTTAGCAGTAGGGGTCTTATCCTCTCCTCTGGCTGACTCCTAACTTCTTTTGAAATGCAACTAAGAAGGCTGAAGAGGATTAAGGGTCTCCTTCCTCAAGGGGAGTTTAGTTCTTCCTCTAGAGACTCGAAGCCTCGAGGGGCTTTAACGGAGCCGGGGAAGCCCGGAGGACCTCAGAAGGCTGTTGCCGCAGTCCTGAGAGACACCGCAGATGCAGGCGCAGGCACAGCCCTGGTGGAGCCCGGATGTGGCCATCCCGCAAGCAGCTAGGACGCGTCCTAAGGGTGCAGCGATCACAGGAAGCTGCTGGCTCGCGGTTTGCTCTCTGGACATTCGCCGAATCCCCAGCGGCCCTTTGGGAAGCAGTTATTGCTCTTTGCCACCGACATAGGGTTGCCGGGCCAATTCCAGCCCCGCGTCCTGCAGACCCTGGCGCCCCTTCCCCCACGGCTGGGGACGCACTCAGCTGCAACCCCATGTAATTGGGACCTGAAGTGCAAGGCAACTGCCCTGGGGAAAATAACGCTGGCTGGGGACAGTCACGCAGAGCAGCGTCATTGCCAGGCAGCCTGACCAAGGCGCTGCTGACCCGGACCTGGGAATGGGGAGTCCCCCCACCCCCACCCTGACGGCACACCGCCACCCACCTAGGCACCCAGAGTCCAACCCGGAGAATCACCCTGAACGCTCCCTCCCCAGTGCTCCCAAGCAGCAGCAGGCCCTTCCTGTGTTACATGCCTGGCCCCTTAGGCCGCGTCCCGCACACCTCCCGGGAATCTCTCTCGATATGCGTTCCCTTCCACCTTCCACCTTCCACCTTCTGCCATGGAATGACCGTCCAGCAGATGCCAGTGCCATGCAGTGTTCTGCTAGCAGCAGAAAATGGACGAAGACAAGGTGCTTCTTTGAAGAAATTAGCTTCCCTATTACTGCCTTCCCTTTTATTTATTTGGAGGAATGACATGTTCCCAAGCCTGATGCCACCTTCCCTGCCAGCTAGCATGGGACAAACGTTTATTTTTCTATTCCTATTTCTCATGGCAAGGGGAAGAATCCTGACATTCTGTGAAGGCACATTCCAGAGTTTTCTACAGTAGGGAAATTGCATGCCTTAAGTTTTGCCCGTACATGGGGTTAACCCTTGGAGGTACAGCCTCTCATTCCTAACAAGCACGTGAGTCAGTGAGAACTGTGGGTCGTGGGCCTGGGTCTTCCATTTTCACGGCGTGCGTTGGATTCTGAGCTGGGCTGGCAGAGATCGGGAGCTACCTCCCCATTGCCCGGCCCCCTTCCTTCTTTCTGACAGAATCCTGAGTTTATGCTGCCCCACCGTCAGCCCGGAAAGCAGAAACCCATCCAGGAATTTCAAGCAATGGGATTTAGTCCAGTGCTGCGGTCAGAGTGTTTGGAAGGGCCGCAGGAGCGAGAGGAAGCGCAAGGAATGCTCCGACATCAGAGGCTGCTTAGCCAGCGGGGTGGACCCCAGGTCTGGGCCTACTGCTGGTGGCCACTGATAAGCTGCTACCGTGGACAGCTGCAGCCACGACCAAGGACATGGCTGCTGGCACTGCAGGTGTCTAGAGACATGGTGAAGAACTGGGAACAGCAGGAGCGTTCAGCTGCCTTCTCCGTCCCCGTCCCGTCTCCTGCTGCAGGCTGCTACCGGGAGGCCAGCTGGCCTGGGAGGCTGAGAAGTGCACAGGGGCTGTTCCTTCATGGCAGGAATGAGGCGGAGAGCAGGGCAGCACGTGCCAGCCCAGTATGGGCTTGAGAGGCTGCGTCCTCACCTTGCCTTGTCACCCAGTGGTCAAAGAGATGTGATGGGACTGACTGAATGTGGCTACTGGAAATCTTCAAAGGAGTGCAGGCTATTTGTTTCTGTTTGTTTGCTTGTGTTTTTGAGACTGAGTCTCGCTCTGTCGCCCAGGCTGGAGTGCAGCTGCATGATCTCGGCTCACTGCAACCTCTGGCTCCCGGGTTCAAGCTATTCTCCTGCCTCCACCTCCCAAGTAGCTGGGATTACAGGCATGCATGGCCATGCCCAGCTAGTTTTTGTATTTTTAGTAGAGATGGGGTTTTGCCATGTTGGTCAGGCCAGTCTCAAACTCCTGGCCTCAGTTGATCCTCCTGCCTTGGCCTCCCAAAGTGCTGGGATTACAGGCATAAGCCACTGTGCCCCATTGGCCATGGACAGGCTATTTGTATATATCCTTTCCCTCTGCTTTCTGCCTGGAACTTGTAATGTAATGGCTGGAGGTCCAGCAGCCATATTGTAGCAGGCGGTGACCTTGAAGATATAAGCTAATCTTTAAGGACAGTGGAACAGAAGGGTGGAGCCTGAGTCTCTGATGGCCATGGGGCTGCCTACTGGCCCTGGATTTCTTCCCTCTGGACTTCCATATGCAAGAGAAAACCTCTCTCTTATTTGGGTTTTCTCTTCATACAGAGCAGAGCCAAATCCTGATGGGTGTGTTGATTTTAGCTGCCACCTTACAGGACTGAGATGCAAGTGCCCCATGCATAAGATGGGGGTAAGAAATGTCTATTCCGTCTGTTTGTTGGAAGGACTGCACATGGGTGGCCAAGCATGGCCTAGGACCCGACTGAAGAATGCCAGTTGACCTGGGAAGGGAATGGAGGGCGCAGCCTGGGAAGCTGTTATCTCCTGATGGGAGATGAAGAATGAGACTATTGGTGTGGCCTCTGGGATCACATTAATTACTGGGAATTAATGTTGGGGTTTCCAAGGAGGCAGCTCCGGCCTGGGATGGGGCATGGCGGTGCTAAGACGGCCCCTGGCCCCCAGAGTTCAGTGCGGTGGCTCTGTAAGTGGGTGATTGCAATGGAGCAGGAGAAGGGACAGTGAAGGGTGTGGGTTTGCTCCTGCTCGAACCCCCGCTGGCTGGACTGCAGGGCCTGTCTCCTGGGGGTGTGGCTCTGATCGGCTGCTCTTCTTTCCAAACGCTTCCCAGCCTCCCCTCCCCATCCTCACCGCCCATGATTTAAGTCCCTCTCGTGCCCACAACTCTCCTGGAGTTCTCTCCCTGCCCAGGGCATCCCCATCCTCCACCTGTCCACCTCGAGCCCTCAGAGGTGTCTGTGGCTTCTCTTGCTCCTCCTCTTGCTTCTCAGTCCAGCTGCAGGTCCTGGCCCTGTTCTTGGACATCAGCCTTGCTTAGATGCCTCCAGGAATGGGGAACTCACTCACTGGTAAAGTAAGGCATTCCTTTATTCTAATAGCCTTAAATTTCTTCCTCTTAACCTCAGGTCTTTGCACATGCTGTTCCCTCGGCTGGAACGCTCTTCCACCTCCACCCTAGCTTCACTCTCCACTGCCTCTGACTCTCTACCTGGCCTCACCTCCAGGGAACCATTGCAGACTGTGGGAAGTAAAAGTTCCTCTTCAAAGTTTCCTTTCTTGTTAAAGAATAAATGTGCTAATACGTCTTTGTTAAGCCCTATCCTATGTAGCTATTAGACATGCCGTGCTTACAGGCACGTAGTACATTCTATGTCCTTGTACTTTAACCAAGATACCTGTGCTGCACGTGCTCACAGGCATGTCCCAGCTCTCTATCGCTTTTACCTGTTTAGAAACATTTTAAGTTGTTAGCCAATTGGGTTTTAGTTTAGATTGTGAGGTCTGGCTCCAGCCAACAGAGATCAGACACAGCGGTAAGGACAACCCCAAATGCATAAGGGATACATTTGTCTGTTTTCCTTTGTTCATTGCACTCTTGTGACACGATGGCTAGCGAGGGTCTCCTTCCTGCAGTGCAGGAAGTAAAAATTGCGTTGCTGGAAGATCCTTTGTCTCAGTGCTGATTTTTCCTTGCGGCACCGAGCATCTGTTTCCAACACAGACCCTTCCTCAGTCTGGGGCATGTGCTCTGAGTCCTGACAGTGTCAGGCCTGTGGGCAGTAAGATCTGTCTGGGCAGGATGCCTTTAAATGACCCAAGGAGGGGCCTTCTCATGCTCCTGCCTGGTGCCAGGTATGCGGGGACCCCAGCTGATAAATGGCACCTTGGTAGCAGCTTCTAGGCTGCTGGATGAGGAGCTCGCCCGGCCTCTGGTGCCTCACACGGGCCAGCGTCTCTGCTGTGGGTAACCCAGAGCCGGAACTCCACTGCTTCTGCTTCAAGGGCCCCAGGCCCAGCAGGTACCAGCCCGGACCCTGTGCTCCCTGAATGCCTGTGGAGTGACTGCGAGGGTGAGCCGGTCTTTGTCCAAATAACTCCCCTGTGGCCTCCACAGTTCTCTTCCACATGGACTCTGCTTCCCACATTTAAAAGGGGCATGTGCCATCTTCCAGTGTGGTTATGAACAACCTGTGGGGCCTCAGTTTCCCTGTCTGTAAAACGAGTGAGGGGATCTGCCCTTAGACTCTGGGGCTGCAGGGCCAGGGGTGAGCCCCAAAGGCCAGAGCCACAGGCTATCGGACCACGCAGCCAGGGCTGCCACCTCAGCGTTGGTGGCCGGCACAGAGCAGCTGTTTTCAGCATCAGTTCACCCCTCCCGGAGGCCTCCAGCTCCTGAAAGGTGGGAAGAGAGCTCCAGGGACCTTGCCAGGCAGCCAACGAGTTTTTGGGGCTGCAGGTGGCTAGAAGAGAGGGTGCCGGACAGTGTCTTCATCAGTGGGGCCCAGGGGCCAGCTTCCTTGCAGCTGCATTCGCTCTGATCCTGGCTCCTGGCCCCGGAGCTCTGGCAGGCTGGCTAGGCCAATGGCATCGGCAGCAGCTTTTCCTGTTCCTCCTGTGACTGTGAAGGGGAGAGGCAGCTAGAGAGTAATACTGAGAGTTCTTTTTTATTTTTTGAGATGGAGTCTCACTCTGTCACCCAGGCTGTAGTGCAGTGGTGCCATCTCAGCTCACTGCAGACTTTGCCTCCCAGGTTCAAGTGATTCTCCTGCCTCAGCCTCCTGAGTAGCCAAGATTACAGGTGCCCACCACCATGCCTGGTTAATTTTTCTATTTTTAGTAGAGATGGGGGTGTCAACATGTTGGTCAGGCTGATCTCGAACTCCTGACCTGAGGTGATTGGCATGCCTCAGCCTCCCAAAGTACTGGGATTACAGGCGTGAGTCACTGCACTGGGCCAGCAATTCTTTTCTTTTCTTTTTTTTTTGAGACAGAGTCTTACTCTGTCACCCAGGCTGGAGTGCAATGGCGTGGTCTTGGCTCACTGCAACCTCCGCCTCCCGGGTCTAAGTGATTCTCCTGCCTTAGCCTCCTGAGTAGCTGGGACTATAGGCGTGTGCCACCATACTTGGATAATTTTTTTTTCTTCTTTTTTCTTTTTTTTTTTTAAAGATGGGGCTTCACCATGATGGCCAGGCTGGTCTTGAACTCCTGACCTCAGGTGATCCACCCACTCCAGCCTCCCAAAATGCTAGGATTACAGGCGTGAGCCACTGCGCCCGGCCAATTTTTGTATTCTTAGTAGAGACAGGGTTTCACTATATTGGCCAGGCTG
The DNA here is from genome assembly GCA_963574635.1 of Cheracebus regulus. Lineage (NCBI taxonomy): Eukaryota > Metazoa > Chordata > Mammalia > Primates > Pitheciidae > Cheracebus > Cheracebus regulus. The sequence goes on along the minus strand of CAUYQU010075372.1, from coordinate 73,259 downwards.
GTCTTGAACTCCTGACCTCATGATCCGTTCTCTCGGCCTCCCAAAGTGCTGGGATGACAGGCATGAGCCACCAAGCCTGGCCCGGCCAGCAGTTCTGGCTAGTCCAGCAAATGCTGACTAGAGGACTAAAAGCCTGGGCAAGTCCTCCAAGCACTGTTACGAGGGCGATGCTCAGGACAGCACCGGCAGGAGGTGAGGGCCGTGGGACTGAGCCATGACTGCGGCAGGAGGAATTCTGAGAAGGCCCCAAGATCCTGCCGTGGTGTACCGCCCAGGAATAATCCCCTCTGGGGATGTGGGCCTCCGAGAATCTGCGGGGATTTTGCGGTGGTGCTGAGGCTGTCTCCTGGGACTGCAGACTTTCAGGAGGATTATCCTGGGTTGGCGTGGCTAATCATCGGAGCCTTCAAACCAACGGGGCTCCTCCAGGCGGGAGGGATTCTACAGGAGGGACCTTTCTTACTGCTCTGAAGATGGGGGGCACCTGGTAGGGACCTGGGCGGGAATTCTGGCTGCCGAGAGCAAGCCCTGCCCACAACCCTGGGAAACCAAATTACACTGAAGCTGAGAGTTTAAAGAAGGCTCCCAAGATTCAGATAAAGTCACAACCCAGCTGACACCATCACTGCATCACTGCAGCCTGAAGATACTGAGCAGAGGACTTAGCTGAGCCTGCGCTCACTTTTGCCCTGCAGAAATGGACATGGGTGCGGGGTGAAGATGATCGTTCCTTGCATGGATAGGAAACCAGCGCGTAAGTAGAAGGGGTAGCCACTGCCTCCTTCCTCCGGCCTCCCATGTCCCTTGCTCGGTGCTGCTAGCTGCTTTTGTGCGAGGCCTTCCCCTGCTCCGTGCCCACCCATAAAGCCCGTGCAAGCTTCGAGGCTCTGTTCAACCAGGCTTGGAGGAACCTTCCCGACCCCAGCGACCCCCAGGCACTGCGGATTCCTGCACCAGCCGCACTCTGGCACAGGCTCTGCCTTGGGGGATCTTCCTCTTCCACAGTGTGTGTTGAATTAATGCATTTCTTTTTTTGAGACTGAGTCTCACTCTGTCGCCCAGGCTGGAGTACAGTGGCACAATCTCAGCCCACTGCAACCTCCACCTCCCAGATTCAAGTGATTCTCCTGCCTCAGTCTCCCAAGTAGCTGGGACTACAGGTGCGCGTCCCCACACCCAGCTAATTTTGTAGTTTTAGTAGAGACGGGGTTTTACCGTGTTAGCCTGGATAGTCTCGATCTCTTGACTTTGTGATTCACCTGCCTCGGCCTTCCAAAGTGCTGGGTGGGCCACCGCACCGGCCTGAATGAATGGATTTTTAACTACAGTTGACCCTTGAAAAACACAAGTTTGGAATGTGTGGTCCACTTATATTTGGATCTTTGCCCACCTCTGCCACCGCTGAGCCAGCAAGACCAGCCCTCTTCCTCTTCCTCCTCAGCCTGCTCACTGCGAAGATGATGAGGACGAAGGCCTTCACGGCGGTCCACTTCCGCCCAATGAACAGTCAATACATTTCTTCTTCCTTATGATTTTCTTAATAATGTTTTCTTGGAAGCTAGATTGTAAGATACCTTCTTCATTGTTAGCATACCGTTTATATTTGTGTTCAGTGACTGTCGATGTTATTGGTAAGGCTTCTGACTAAGGTAGGCTCTTACTGAGTTTTGGGGGTGTCAGCCAGGCACAGTGGCTCATACCTGTAATCCCAGCACTTTGGGAAGCCGAGGCAGACGGATCACCTGAGGTCAGGAGTTCAAGACCAGCCTGGCCAACATGGTAAAACCTCATTTCTGCTAAAAATACAAAAATTAGTCGGGCGTGGTGGCGTGCACCTGTAATCCCAGCTACTGGAGAGGCTGAGGCAGGAGAGTATCACTTGAACCCAGGAAGCTGAGGTTGCAGTGAGCCGAGATCACACCACTGCACTCTAGTCTGGGCAACAGAGTAAGACTCCGTCTCGAAAAAATTAATTAATTAATTAAAAAGAGTTTTGGTGTAGTCAAAAGGTGTACACAGATTTTTCGCTGCCCAGGAGGTTGCTGCCCCTAACCCCACATTATTCAAGGGTCAACTGTAGCTCCTAAGGATTGCTCCCGTGCTTGGAAGCCCTGGCTTACCCCAGGGCAGGAGGAGGGAGGCTGTCAGGAGTGGCCACCTGGGTCCAGTGTCCTTGGCAAGGGGAGGCTGGCAGGGCCTGCCATGGGCACTCCAGCCCTGTCAGCAGCCTGCAGAGGAAATCACTCCGAGCTGTTCTTCAAGAGTGAAGATACCTAGGAGAGCTGATGTGTATTTTTCCATGAGTTCTCTGGGGGTAACTAAACAGAACAGTGTTTTGAAAATGGCATTTTTATTTTTAAAAATGTCATAGGGATATCATAAAGAAGTAAAAAGAAATATACAGACAATTAGAGGAAAAAAGATCGATGGAGCCTCATGACCAGAGAGACACTGGTCTTTTGATGAATAACATTTCAGGGTCTTCTCTGGGCACACGAAAACCAACCCCCTTCAATAAACACACCCCCTCCACACCCCGAGCCCTCCTGTGTACACCCAGATGTGGACGCATAGTGAGATCATATGATTTGCCATGTGCCATCTCCTGTGTCATTTTCTATTCGACTCCATAAGCCTGGGCAGATTCCCGTGCCATGAATGCAGACATGGCTCATGGATCTCACAGCTCCTGGTGCTTCCTTGTGTGGGGAATGGACTGTCCAGGCATGTGTGAAACAAACACGCTGGCCTCCACATGTCCAAACTGCTGGACTGGTGTGCTAGGCTCCTCGGTGTTAAACGCCTGGATGAACAGCTGTCAGGCTTTGTAGGCACTCAGTAAATGACTGTGGGATGGATTTAAAATTGTGCCTAAGAGAAGCCTGGTTTTGGTATCGATGTCCAGACTGCCCCTCCCTGCCAGTAGGGCGAGTGAAAAACCTGTGTCTTTTCCCCTCACTGTTGGGAGGCAATTTTACCAGCCTAATGGTGAAGAACTCCATCTCTTCTTTACCTAGCTCTAAGGACTAGGACCTTGGGACCTCCTTTTCTTTTTCTTCTTTTCTTCTTTTTTTTTTTTTTGAGACAGTTTTACTTTTGTTGCCCAGGCTGGAGTTCAGTGGTGTGATCTCGGCTCACTGCAACCTCTGCCTCCCGGGTTCAAGCGATTCTCCTGCCTCAGCCTCCCGAGTAGCTGGCATTACAGGCACGTACCACCACACCCGGCTAATTTTCTATTTTTAGTAGAGACAGGGTTTCACCACGTTGGCCAGGCTGGTCTCCAACTCCTGACCTCAGGTGATCTGCCAGCCTCAGCCTCCCAAAGTGCTGGGATTACAGATGTGAGCCACTGTGCCTGGCTGGGACCACCTTTCACACAGTTTTGCTATGGCTCATCTGTATACACTATTTACTTTTTTTTTTTTTTTTAAAGATGGGGTTTCACCATATTGGTCAGGCTGATCTTGAACTCCTGACCTCAGGTGATCCACCCACCTCAGCCTCCCAAAGTGCTGGGATTACAGGCATGAGCCACCGTGCCCAGCTACTTTTTTTTTCCTTCTTTTTTGGGTGAATTTCCTGTTCATTTACTTTGTCAGTTCTCTGTTGGATATTTTTCTCCTTTTAAAAAACAAACAAACAAACCCAGAGACTTCTTGTGAGATTGGTCCCGAGGCCTGGAGGTGAGGAGAGGCCTGAGTGTTCTGTGCAGCAAGCCCGAGGGCAGTGTGACCTGAGCACTCAATGAGGGGACCCTCGGGGCTCCCTACCATGCTGTGAGGCCTGGCAGGCCCTGTGAAGAACTGGAAAGTGGGTTTTGGGAGGGAATTTTTAGTGTGAAGAAGGTTCTCAGAGTGCTAACCCTTCGTGGAAAGAGAGCGTCCTTATCACAAAGCCAACATGATCACAAGGCAGCCAGAACAGGCGGGGGCTTTGGGCAGCCTCAGTTTTCTCATCTGAGAAGTGGGCGCTGTGAGCCTCCTTCCTTGCCACATCCAGGCTCAGGTCCTTGGCGTCCCCTCCCCTGGACAAGTGGGGCAGCCCTTCCCCAGCTCGGGGGCCCCTGTGTACCTCCCACACACCCTGCACTCAGCAGAGGCCCCTTTAGAAACATTGAGAACTCAGCTCCAACTGGAGGCTTCGAGCTGCCCCCTGACCCCTGCCCGGCCCCCTACTGCAGATTTGGGCACCCATGCTGCTCCCCCTGCCAGGGTCACTCCTCCAGCCTCTGCCTGGCTCCCCCCGCCACCGGGCCCACAACTCTTGGCACAGGCCCCTCCCTTTGAGAGCTCACCCCCCTGAAGCTCAAGGCTGGGCTGAGGGCCTCCCATCAGCCCCCCTTGAACCCTCACCACCCCCTGCCCAGATCTGTCTCTATGTCCACCCAGAGGCCACCCCTCCTTGATTATTGCTGTGACCTACCACCTGCCTGAGGACCCTGGGTGCTGGCTCAGGTATGTTTGGGGGGCACTGATTAATCAGGGCATGGACGGTGCCACCTGCCCATCAGTTTGCCCACCCTATCCCCAGGTCTGGCTTCCTGGCTTGGCACAGATTTGGCTGGCTTTCCCACCAAGAGGTGGCAGTGATGAAGAGTCACCCAGGGACAGTGCTAGGCCTCGTGGAAGGGCTGTGAGGGTGACCTGGGCCTTCTGCTTCCTGGTCTTCCTTGAGATCACAGGTTGCCTTCTCTGCCTTAGCCTCAGCTGTGCCCCAAGGAAGGGAGTGATGTTTCCCATTGTTCCACGTTTCCAGGGTGGGAGCTGGGATCTGGGATCTGGGAGGACTTCTTACAATGGCCATGGTGGTGGCCACCATGCACTCCTGCCCTCCCCCAGCCCCACCCAAGCCTGTCTTGTCCCTGACTCACCCAGGCCTGTCCCGGAAGCCCAGCCAGAGCCTCCACACAGAATTCAATCATCCTGATGTGGAGCCAGGCCCAGCCCTCACTGGCCGCCCTTTTCCCGGCCAGCCCCGAGCCACAGGGCAGGATGAGAGTCCTCGGCATCTTGGCATACGTTTATTGTTCCAGAGTCGGGCTGTGCAGGGAGGGTGCTGCTTCACCCATTTTGCAGACAGGGACGCTGAGGCTCAGTGAGGGTGAGGGCTCACCCAGGCTGCAGAGCCTGCCCAAAGCTGGGTCTTCTGGCTCCAAGTCGGGAGCACACTGCGAAGCTCTCCTCAGAGGTGTACATTGCACCCCTTGCCAACCAGCAGAGAGCCAGGCTTCAGGGATGGGATCCTGGACAGGTGAGTCTGGGTGGAGAGAGGAGGGAGAAACTGCTCTAGTTCAGGGAGGTCTCTGGTGGCGTGGATGGCAGGGCCCCTAGAAATGCTGGTTCAACCTCAGCAGGAAGGGGTGCCGACCGGCACAGGCTCACCCACATTAGAGACCTGCACTCTGCTGTCTGTCCCAGGGTGCAGGTTCCCGCAGCAGGGCCCTGGGCAAGGCGGTCACCATCCTTCGTGTTTGGGGCAGCAGCATTCCCTGGCACCTGCTCACTTCCGGGGATCGAGGGAAGACCAAGGCACAGACCCCCACCCCGAGGGGCTCAAGGGTCGGGCAGGCACACAGGCACCCAGTGAGGGGCAGTGGTGACCCTGACGAGCTGTGTCTCCAGCTCACTCTGATGGCCACTGGGAGGGCCGGTCTTAGCTGCCAGCTTGGCTAGGCGATGGTCCAGGTGTCTGGAGGAACCTGAATCCAGGTGTTGCTTGGAAGCTAATGTGGGTGTGATTAAAGTCCATAATCAGCTGTCTCTAAAGGAAATTGTCCCAGATCACCCGGATGGGCCTGATGCAGCCAGTTGAAAGGCCTACGCGTGGAATTAACCCCGGGCAGCAGCTGCAGCCCATCTGAATTTCCAGCCAGCCCCGCTGATGGCCCGCCCCACAGACCTCGGACTCGCCTAACTGGCTCCGTGATCCTCTAAGCCAACTCCTTGCAATAAATCCCTTATGATAAACCTCCCACAGGCTCTGCTCCTCTGGTTGAACCCTGACTGATACTATTGTCATAATCCAGTCATGAGAACTATGCTTTTTCAACTATTCTTTTGTTCCACAATTATTTGTTGAGCACCTATGACGTGCAGCCTCTGGAAGGGCTCAGAGTCTAACAGAGACCAGAGTTGCCTCTAAAGGGATCAAACAGGCCCAGAGGTCAAGCATGGACCAGGTGCCATTGCACTGTGTTTGAGGAGGCGAGGTTGTCTCTAGCCTTATTTAGGGTGTCTTTCCGGGGGGGTGGGGCGCAAGTGTCAGGCTGGAGTGACTCAGGCAGGCCCTTCGCAAACCCTTTCACCTGTTCACTGGCTCTGAGCCTCAGCACCCGCCCTGCCATCTGAATGGATGACACCTGGGGCTGCGCTTGGTGGACGGTTGGTTTCTGTCTATGCCAGGGACTGAGAGGCAGCCTGCCTCCCTCGCTCCCATGGACAAGCACGCATCCTGACCTGGGCTTGGCTTTGTGGCTTCAGATGGAGGACAATCAGTGGCAAAGGCTGAACTCTGGAAAGGGATCTGGTTTGGGGTCTTGTCTTTCCTACTGGCCCGCTGGCTGCGGGGCCTCCACACTGTCAGCGGCTTTTGGCAGGCCATTCGTACATCCCTCCTCCAAGCCTCAGGGTCCCAACCTTGGCCTTGCAGAGGTCACAGCTGGGGGAGAGTTGGGCTGGACAGTGGTGTGCTGGTCAATGTTGAACAACCAGCCCCGCAGGATGGAGTGAAGCCTTGGGGTGAAGTGTTTGTCAGCTCCACGGTGTGAATACTTTCATGGAAGCCCATGTCCTGTTACCAAGGTTGGGCACTGAGCGTGGAACTGGAGGTAAGTGCAGTCACTTCTCCACCGCCCAGGGCTTCTCTCAGGCTCCCGGCTGAAGGTGAACGAGCTCCACCTGGGAAGGGGCTGGGCTGCGGGGGGAGGAGCTGTCTGGGGCGAAGAGGGGCCCACTGTGCCCAGAACTCTGCAGCCAGCCTGGCTCACTGACTGGCACGGCAGGGAAGAGTTCCCCGAGAGTCACTAGTCTTCGCGGGGCTCTCAGTAAATGTTTATTGAGTGATGGCTGACGGATGTTAAGACATGTAATCACATCTTGCTCTGACCTGTGAGTCAGTCTGTTTGGAGTGAAAGAAACAGCTTTTCTGCTCTGTTTGCTGGAAGCATCTGAACACCTCCCGGGGGTCCTGCTCTCACCCTCCTCCCCTGCTCAGAGAATGTCCTCAGAGAAGGCCTCCAGGCCTGGCGTTTCACAGCCTCTTTCCCACCTAACCTCAAGCATTCTTGCAACAGCGTGCGGAGGTAAACAGCCTGCCTCTCAGTTCCACTGCTGAACACACGCAGGGCCTTGGGTGAGGTTTTCATCCTCCCTGGGGGCTGGTCTCCTCATTTCAAAAACAGAGGAAATAACAATGTCTACTGCACAGGCTTGGCCAGGGGACTGAATGGGGTAACACAGGAGAGCACCTAGGCTGGGCTCGGTGGCTCACATCTGGAATCCCAGCACTTTGGGAGGCCGAGGCGGGCAGATCACGAGGTCAGGAGTTCAAGACCAGCCGGGCCAACATGGTGAAACCCCATCTCTACTAAAAATACAAAATTAGCTGGGTGTGGTGGTGCATGCTTGTAATCCCAGCTACTCAGGAGGCCAAGGCAGCACAACTGCTTGAACCCGGGAGGTGGAGGTTGCAATGAGCCGAGATTGTGCCACTGCACTCCAGCCTTGGTGACAGAGGGAGACTCCATCTCATAAATAAAGTGCCTCGAATGGTGCCTGGGACACGTGAGGGCAATAGTGCATGTCACCCTGTGATTATTGTAATCAGCGTCATCACCAGCAGCACCAGCAGCACCGTCATCACCCCATCATTAGCAGCAGCAGCCACATCACCTGCACCTTCGGTTCATCTTTGTAAGCCACGGAGTAGCTAAGACAAGTCTGGATCCGTTTAGAAGTTTATTTTGACAAGGTTAAGGGTATGCCCAGAAGAAAAGAACTCAGATGATTTTGAAGGCTTTGATTTTTAAAAGGGGAAAGCAGGCTGGAGGGGAAAAGGGAGGGCGTGTTTGCCTTAGTGAGTCCGCATGTTGCAAGAAAAGAGGAGCAGGTATGGAAACAGTCCTTTAGGTATTCGTCTTGTGATCTTGGAGTTGTCTGTGTGAGCAACTTTTTATCTGCACCATCTATCTGCTTAGACGTCTGTCTGCTCAAGGAGGGGCTTCTCGAAGGACTCTGCTTAGACGTCTGTCTGCTCAAGGAGGGGGCTTCTCGCAGGACTCTGCTTAGACGTCTATCTGCTTAAGGAGGGGGCTTCTTGCAGGACTGGGCTTTCAGCCTCCTGTTTTTCCTTTTGACATAGTGAATTGTGCCCAAGATTTTCATTTCCCTTTCACTGTTCTCCTCCCACCCCTGTTAAAAAATCTTTTGAGAAAGCATCTTAGAGCCAGGCACGGTGGCTCATGCCTGTAATCCCAACACTTTGGGAGGCTGAGGCGGGTGGATCACGAGGTTAAGAGATCGAGACCATCCTGGCCAACACAGTGAAACTCCGTCTCTTAAAAAAAAAAAAGAGAGAGAAAGTGTCTTAGAAGGAAATGAGCCTCTGGTTTTGGGTTTTGTCTGATCACTGCTGGGGCAAGGACGGTTTGCTCTCGGATGGCTTAGGTCCATATGGTTAGGAAAGCTCACTTTTAGTAGGTTCTAAGTCTCGAGTCTCACAAAAAAAAAAAAAAGGGTGGTGGGGAGGAGGAAAAGAGAAAGAAAATGGGAGGAATAACAAAGGGAAACAATCCTGAAAAAGTGACATAGGCCATATCGCTCTGAAGTCCATACATCAGCAGGCAGGTATGAGAGTTGTTCATGTATTAATGTATAAATAGGTCACTGCTATTTTCTTCCAAAGTTTGTCTAGCTTCAGTTCGCAGGGCTTAAAGCCACAGCTTTAATTTTTTGTGATCCTAAATCAGGAAAAAAATGGAAAGGGAAAAAAAAAATGAACAGAAAGAAAAAAATTGAAATTACTATTTTGGAGACTTGTAGCCAGGAAAAATTTTAGGATTCAGTCCAAATTGTAGAAAAATACTAAAAATTAAAAAACACTATTTTGGACAAGGCTACAATCTAATAACAAGTGTACTATAGTTCTTCTTGAAGCATAATTTTTCTCTTTCTAGTTCCCCAATTTTGTTACAAACAAAATCATAGTAGGACCAATTTATTTGTAAAATTAAGTTTTAGTTTCTTTCTTTTTTTTTTTAAAGATAGGGTTTCACCATGATGGCCAGGCTGGTCTTGAACTCCTGACCTCAGTGATCCACCCACCTCAGCCTCCCAAAGTACTAGGATTACAGGCGTGAGCCACCGCGCCTGGCCTAAGTTTTAGTTTTCTTATAGTTATCTTGATTATTTGCATAAAGTACAGCGAGAATTATCATTTGCCATATAGGCTTTAAAACTTTTTTTCTTGGCTGGAACATTTTTCATAAAGGATCTAAGATTAGACCTATTCAAAAGGCTGGAGCCCAGCCAAGGATTGATCTGTGCCTGCAGATACTTGTATGAAGTGGGTGACTTCCTCTCTTTTCAAGGTCCCAAGAAAACTTAGGGTTCCTGGGTCCATCAGAATGTGACATTCTTACTCACCACAGGTTTGGACCCTGTAAAGGACAAAGTATGGGGCCAATTTTTCCAAGGGGCTTTTATCAGCTCTGTAGGTCAGCTTTATTTTCTCCAGGCAATCTGAAGATGTCATCCTAGTCCAGTGCTGTCCTGCTGTAGGATAAAACAAATTCTGATTGAGCCTATGCAAATAACTATATTGCCATAGATTAAGAATACTGACAGATAGTTTTCAAATTTTGGAGAAATTAAGTAGAGAGAAAGGAATTATATTTTAAATTTCACTCATAAAAGTTTACCTTGTTCAATTGTTTAAAGGAGTAAATAGCTTAAAAGAAGAAAAGAATCAACAAATGTTTTAAACAAAGAGTCATAAAAGATTATTTTAGGCTCACGTCTATAATCCAAGCGCTTTGAGAGGCTGAAACGGGTGGATCACTTGAAGTTGAGAGTTCCAGACCAGCCTGACCAACATCGTGAAACCCCATCTCTACTAAGAATACAAAAAAAAAAAAAATTAGCTGGACCTGGTGGCGGCTGCCTGTAATCACAGCTACTTGGGAGGCTGAGGCAGGAGAATTGCTAGAACTCAGGAGGCGGAGGTTGCAGTGAGCTATTGTGCCACTGAACTCCTGCCTAGGTGACAGAGCGAGACTCAGTGTAAAAAATAAAAGATAATTTCAATCTACTATTAGTTCAGTCCATTCAGTTAACTCCTCTTATGCCTGATAGTGGATTAGCAAGCCTCAGGAATACATCAGCCCTCCATGAGAGTCCTGGAAGTTGTTTTTGTTTGTTTATTTGTTTGTTTTGAGATGGAGTCTCACTCTGTCACCCAGCCTGGAGTGCAATGGCGCAATCTTGGCTCACTGCAACCTCCGCCTCCCAGGTTCAAACGATTCTCTTGCCTTAGCCTCCTGAGTAGCTGGGATTACAGGTGCATGCCACTGTGCCCAGCTAATTTTTGTATTTTTAGTAGAGACGGGGTTTCAACATCTTGGCCAGGCTCATCTGGAACTCCTGACCTCGTGATCCACCCGCCTAGGCCTCCCAAAGTGCTGGGATTACAGGCGTGAGCCACCGTGCCCAGCCTAGTCCTGGAAGTTTTTATCTCTATTCCAGTGGCACGATCTTTAAAGTTAGCAGAGTGAAAAAAATTGAAAATATTATTTTGACTCAGAATATATATAGACTCAGAAGTCTATAGCTGATTATAAACTACCCTATGAAAAGATTAAACTAAAAACAATTGTGGATAACAAAAGTCTTAGAATAGTCATAGTTAAAGACACAATTGACAAGGAAATCTGGTTATTTCTGTGGCATACAAAAATTTAACATAATCAGAATTGCTATTGATAACATATATTAAGATATACCAGAATCATAGCAGTCTGGTCCAGCACATACTAATAACACATACCTATATAATCCAAAGAAAGTTAAATACCATGTCATATTCAACAATGCCTCCTGTATGATTTTAACATACCAAATGAGCTGAATATGTCTCTTGTGAACTTCAGGGACCTAATATCAAAAAAATTAATGAGGTCAAAAGGACTGAATTAATCATTTAGTTCTGGAAAGCTTGTCAAGCAGTAAAGGTTTAAAACTCTTGATATCACAAAACAGGGTCACAGGTCACTGTATCATTCAGTTAGTCAAAGTGCTGACTCAAAGTTTTTTTTTTTCATAAAAAAGGCAAAAAGTTTTACTCTTTGAGAGGAGACTTCTCAGATGATACGACCTGATCCCCGACTTTTTTTTTTTTTTTTTTTAGTTTTCTTAAAGGATATTTACACAGAAATCTGGTTCAAAAGAGAGAAAAGCAAATTTTACCTCTACATGAATATATCACTTATCCTGCTAAATTTAACAAAATAAACAGATCTTTTAATTATCTTGACTATAAGATATAATTTCCATAAATCTTTTTATAACCTTTATTTTTTTACTTTTAAAATTTATTAAACGAATCCCCGAATTATTATAATTATTTATTCTTTTACTTTTTACTTTTTACTTTTAAAATTTATTTATTAAATGAATCCCCCAATTATTATAATTATTTCTTCTTTTTTCTATTTTTTAACTTTTCTTTTTTTTTTTTTTCCGAGGTGGAGTCTTATTCTGTTGCCCAGTCTGGAGTGCAGTGGTGCAATCTCTGCTCACTACAATCTCCGTCTCTCAGGTTTAAGCGATTCTTCTGCCTCAGCCTCCCAAGTAGCTGGGACTACAGGTTCCTGCCACCATGCCCAGCCAACTTTTGTATTTTTAGTAGAAACGAGGTTTCACCATGTTAGCCAGGATGGTCTCGATCTCCTGACCTCATGATCCGCCCACCTCAGCCTCCCAAAGTGCTGGGATTACAGGCATGAGCCACTGTGCCAGGCTGACAATTATTATTTTTTGAGACACCCCCCTCTCTGTCATCCTGGCTGGAGTACAATGGCGCAGTCTCGGCTCACTGCAACCTCCACCTCCTGGGTTTGAGCAGTTCTCCTGCCTCAGCTTCCTGAGTAGCTGAGACTACAGGTGTGCGCTACCACGCCTGGCTAATTTTTGTATTTTTAGTAGACATGGGGTTTCACCACGTTGGTCAGGCTGGTCTCAAACTCCTGACCTCGTGATCCTCTCCCGCCTCGCCTCGGCCTCCCAAAGTGTGGGATAACAGGGATGAGCCACTGCGCCGGGGCTATAATTTTTATTATTATTATTAAAGAGTGGGTTAATGCTCCCAGAAATCTTGTTCATCTGACATAGGCCCAGATACTGGTCTTCTATCAGTGTGCCTTTGATGTTAATGTTTAATTTGTAGAGAAACTCTGAACTAGATTTTCTCTCTCAGAATTTGTCTTTACAATCTCAGGCACCCCCCTCTTCCATGAGGGTCCCTGGGCCTTGAGAGGTTGCACGGTCAGGCACCCACCTCTTCCGTGAGGGTCCCTGGGCCTTGAGAGGTTGCACGGTCAGGTACCCACCTCTTCCGTGAGGGTCCCTGGGCCTTGAGAGGTTGCACGGTCAGGCACCCACCTCTTCTGTGAGGGTCCCTGGGCCTTGAGAGGTTGCACGGTTCTGATTTCCGGCCTTGCTTCGTCAGTGCAGCTTATTTCACTCATCATCTTCTCCTGGGTCTCAGGATAAGGCTTTAGCTGCTCTTGGTGTTTCAGATGTGGCAGGACTTGGTTCCTTTGTAGACCCAGTGTCGTACCCCAGCGAGTCAAGGACGCGCCACACTCTGAGAATGAATTATGAGTCCTTTATTAAGCCAGCCACTGAGAGTGGCTAACGCCCAAAATTCTCTCGGCCCCAAAGAAAAAGTCAGGTGGTCTTTTATACACTAGTTTTAACAGAAAGGCGGAGGGGGAACCTAGCTGAAACAAAGTTTTCACAAAGGCAGAGTAAGCAAAAAGTCAAAAGAAAAAACTGTTACATAAGAAATCAAACAGTGCCAGGCGTGAGGAGTACAGCTGTCATGAAAGACATACAACTTATAGACAAAGATAGTATAAAGACCTTGCTTTATACTATAGTTACATACTTGATGGGAAGAAGGTTACTAAAATGAAGACGCCAAGATGGCATCTGCTCAGCTCAAACAGGCTAACATAAGGCCTGGACAGCTTTTAGCCAGGGAAAGGAGAGTTAGTTTTAGCTGGCAAAAAGCAGGGTACCACACCAGCAGTCAAATCCTTGTAACATAAGAGCACAAGGACTTTTAAAAAAGCAATACAAGGCTGGCACGGTGGCTCACACCTGTAATCCCAGCATTTTGGGAGGCTAGATGGATGGATCACCTGAGGTGAGGCTGAGGCGGATGGATCACCTGAAGTCAGGAGTTCGAGACTAGCCTGACCCACATACTGAAACCCCATCTCTACTCAAAGTACAAAATTAGCCAGGCATGGTGGCACATGCCTGTAATCCTCGCTACTTGGGAGGCTGAGGGAGGAGAATCGCTTGAACCCAGGAGGTGGAGGTTGCAGTGAGCCGAGATCGCACCACTGCACTCCAGCCTGGGCAACAAGAGCGAAATTCCGTCTCAAAAAAAAATAAATAAGCAATACAGAAAGTTACATGGATGTAATATTTTTTTAAAATCTCAGTTTTAGTAAGCAAATACAAAACTAAATGATGACGTGGGAATTATTTCAATAAAACAAAATACAGCCAGGTGCAGTAGCTCACACCTGTAATCCCAGAACTTTGGGAGGCCAAGGTGGGCAGATCACGTGAGCCCAGGAGTTTGAGACCACCCTGGCCAACGGGTCAAAACCCCATATCTACAAAAAAATACAAAAATTAGCTGGGTGTGGTAGCATGTGCCTGTCGTCCCATCTACCTGGGAGGCTGAGGTGGAAGGATCCCTTGAACCCAGGAAGTGAAGGTTGTAGTGAGTCATGATGGCGGCACTGCCCTGCAGCCTGGGCGACAGAGAAACAAACCCAGAAACATGAAATATGTTTGTTAGGTCAGTCACCAGAAGCCAAAACAAAAACAAAAACCAAACCAAAAACCCACCTTCTGCAGTGTGATTCTTTTCCCTGTGGGAAGTCCATTTAGATGGCCTTGCACATCAAAACTCATAAAAATGGTACTTAAATGAAAAGACATAGGAAGAGTATGTCCTGGGTCATAAGTGAAGGTTTCGGGTTTCATAGAACAAGTTAGACATGTTAGGAACAGCAAAGAGTACAGAATGTTATACTGGAAGAAAGTGTCCTTTAGACCTTTAAGATAAAACATTTTTAGCATCAGATCACAACAGTAGTTAAAAAAGAGGAGTTGAGAAAAGAGTCGAAGGGGAGAGTTATTATCTCAGACCTTCTCAAATGGGAGAGAAAGCTGAAAGTCACATCTTGACAAAGAATCAAACTCTGTAAACTATTTGAAGAGATTCATTGTGAGCTGAATGTGAGGATCACGGCCCATATCACAGCCCCAGGAGGCACTGAGAACATGTGCCCAAAACTTGTGTTACCGCTTGATTTCAAGCATTTTAGGGTGTCAGTCCAGGGAAATGAGGAGACAGGTCTCAATCGTTTTAGGAGATTTATTTGCCAACACTAAGGATGTGCCTGGGAGACCGATCTCTGCCTTTCTCTGAAGATGATTTTGGGGGCTCCACATTTAAAGGAGAAAGGGCAGGATATTGAGAAGCACACAGTTTTCAAAAGAAAAAAAAAGGGGCAAAGGAAAAACGTGGGGATTTTACATAACACTGACAACATGGGGCAGGGAGGCAATCAGATATGCATTTGTGTCTGGTGGGGGGCCAGGGTGGCTACACCTGCAAAGACAAGCTATCAGTTTGCATTGCTGTGATGAAGTTTTTTTTTTTTTAAGATGGGGTTTCACCATGTTGGTCAGGCTGGTCTCGAACTCCTGATCTCAGGTGATCTGCCCACCTCAGCCTCCCAAAGTGCTGGGATTACAGGCGTGAGCCACCGCGCCCAGCTTTGTGATGAAGTTTTGGCAGCTCATCAGGAATTTACTTGTGGGCAAAATATGGGGGAGGCGGGTACTTTTCCTCTTGCAGCCATCTTACTCAGGAGCTAAAAGGTGGAGGCAGGTTTTCATGACCCAATTCCCAGCTTGATTTTTCTCTTTGGCTAAATGAGCTTGGTGTCCCAAAGTTTAATTTCCCTTCTCAAGGGGAACTGAAGTGACAGGCAGACGTCAGTCAATACATAGAACATATACACTGGTTCAGTCTGGAGAGTCAGGGCCACTGGACATGGGGGCTTCCAGATCCTAGGTGGATTCAGAGCTTTTCTGACTGACAGTTGGTTTAAACAGTTAGGATTATGATTTAAAGACCTAGAATCCGCTGGGCACGGTGGCTCACACCTGTAATGCCAGCACTTTTCGAGGCCAAGGCCGGTGGATCACTTGAGGTCAGGAGTTCAAGACAAGCCTGGCCAACATGGCAAAACCCCATCTCTACTGAAAATACAAAAATTAGCCAGTTGTGGTGGTGCACACCTGTAATTCCACCTACTCGGGAGGCTGAGGCAGGAGAATCGCTGGAACCTAGGAGGCGGAGGTTGCAGTGAGTGGAGATCGCACCATTGTACTCCAGCCTGGGCAATGAGAGCAAAACTTCATCTCAAAAGAAAAGAAAAAGACCTAGAATCAATAGAAAGAAGTGTCTGGGTTAAACTGAGGGATTGTGGAGACCAAGGTCTTTTATGATGCAGATGAAGCCTCCAGGGAGGGGAGCAGGATTCAGAGCTCTGATCAGACATAAAAAGGTGCCAGACTCTTGGCTAATTCTCTCCTGGATCAGGGAAAAGATCTGGAAATGGAGGGGATTCTCTGCAGCATGTAGATTTTCTTCACAAGAGACAGCTTTGTAGGGTCATTTCAAAATATGTCAAAGGAATGTATTTTGTGGTAAAAGACCTCAGGTTCTTTCAGGGCCTGCTGTTTGTCATGTGATGCTATGCTAGAGTCAGACTGGAATTTGGTGTTTTATTGCTACACAGTCTGTTGTGTCAGTCTTCAGTCTCTGTTTTAATGTTAATGCTGGTCAGCTGGGCTTGAATGACAAAGGGTGGAAAGAATAATGAGGCTTGTCCAACCCACTTCTCATCATGGCTTGTGCTAGCTTTTCAGGTTTCTTTGGATGTCCTTGATTGACTGGGGAGTGGCGGGGGCATCCATCAGTTGGAGGGCTTAGAATTTTATTGTTGATTTATGAGCAAGATGCAATAAAAGTCGAATTTTTGGGTGAAAAATTAAAATATCTTGCAGTTTTATTAAGAATAAATCAATACTTTAAGAACATTTTGTTGTTCTAACCAATTCTTTATAGATTAGTGCATTTCTTTTCTTTTTTTTTTGAAATGCAGTTTTGCTCTTGCTGTCCAGGCTGGAGTGCAATGGCGTGATCTTGGCTCACTGCAACCTCCGCCTACTGCTATCAAGTGAGTCTCTTGCCTCAGCCTCTGTAATTCCAGAGTAGCTGGAATTACAGGTGCCTGCCACCATACCCAGCTAATTTTTGTATTTTTAGTAGAGATGGGGTTTACACTGGCCATTTTGTGTTAGTGCATTTTTAATATGAAGACCCAATGTGTATAAGACTATTATACATAATTTCCTTTTAATTATGGCCAACTTAATCACATAAAGTTTATACATATATATATGTATACACATATAAATTCTCTCCTTCTTTTTGTTTTGAGACAGAGTCTCACTCTGTCCAGGCTGGAGTACAATGGCGCCATCTTGGCTCACTGCAACCTCCACCTGCCGGGTTCAACTGATTCTCCTGCCTCAGCCTCCCAAGTAGCTGGGATTACAGGCATCCACCTCCATGCCCTGCTAATTTTTGCATTTTTAGTAGAAACAGGGTTTCACCACATTGGTGAGGCTGGTTTTGAACTCCTGACCTCAGGTGATCCACCTGCCTCGGCCTCCCAAAGTGCAGGGATTACAGGTGTGAGCCACTGTGCCCGGCCCCATAAATTCTCTTTTTATAAACCTTATTAGGACTTGCACAGACCATTTGTGACCTGCTTAGACTTCCTGTTTTATCCTGAACACCCTTTTTCTTAAAAAAAAAAAAAAAAAAAAGTCATGTTATTTCAGGACAAAAATTTATCATATAATTTTTTTCTCATATAAAATTATTTTTCTTTTAACCTTTCTTGCCAAAAATACTTCCTTATATGTATAACTTTCTTTGCACCTCTCTTATTTACTGGTTCTTTCTACCTTGTTTGATAAATAACTTTTGAGTTAGACAAAAATTATTTTCCTTTTAATAACACCATTTTTTAGAAAAATATTTTCCTGTAATATAATTTTCTAAAACTTGAATGAGTATCTATTTAATTTAATATGATTTTATAGTCTTAATTATATCTTTATGAGTTGATTTTTTTTTTTTTGAGACAGAGTCTTGCCGTGTTGCCCAGGTTGGTGTGCAGTGGTACATTCTTGACTCACTGCAACCTCTGGTTCAAGCGATTCTCCTACCTCTGCCTCCCAAGTAGCTGGATTGCAGGCATGCATCACCACACCCGACTCATTTTTGTATCTTTAGTAGACAAGGAGTTTCACCATGTTAGTCAGGCTGGCCTTGAACTCCTGACCTCAGGTGATCAGCTGCCTCAGCCTCCCAAAGTGCTGGGATTACAGGCGTGAGCCACCACACCCATCTTGTTTATAATTATTTATTCTATTACATTTACCTAATTTGCTATTATTTTTAATAGTTTAGTTAGATTACTTATGAACACTGGGGTAGTCATCATTTAAAGTTATTTCCCTGTTAACCATTTTTATAGCCTGTGAGTATCAGGTGTTTACCTAATTGAGAAATTTAAGGTTAAATAAATGGGATTTTTGCCAATAACTCAGGATTTTGCTGTTTTCATTAAATGAACACTAGTAAATGCCTTCCTTATCAAAACTTATACAAAAGTCATTTGGCTTCAGTCTAGATTTATAATTTTATAACTTTCACACCAAACCTTGACACCTTATAATATCTAACAGAGATAAATATAAAACTGCTTGATCAATAAATTTAAACAATAAGGTATGCTGATAATTCTGAAGACATCTCTAATTTTATTTTACTTATAATTTTAAAGTCAGCTTATTTATAAAAGATTTACTTAAGTCACATTAACTTTAAAAGCAGTAGGACTTACTAATTTATGAGTCCTCTTTTATTTTTAAGCCAATTTGGTACCTGTGGCCACAACATGTAACACACATACACACACATAAACACATCAAAGCATATGCACACATACGTACAAAATCCTATAGCTGTTACTTCAGAACTGTAGCCATGAGATATCAGTACAAACACCAGTATGCAAAAAATAAAATAAAAAATTTGGATGCAAAGAGTGGTTTTTATCTCAACACCAGTAGAAAGATAACAGCAGATTTAAAACAGGCAGAAAAGAAAATAGAGAAATAGGCAAAGAACTGAGGAACTCTATAGTTGCAGGTCCAACTTTGAGCTCTGAATTGTTCTTGATGAAATTTGCCCATCAGTTTAAAATCTGCATAAGAACAGACCATAATATGTAACCGGCTGGAGTACTAGAAAACCTGGCATGCTTTCCACGTTCCCATTTTTTCCCTTAATTATCCTAATATTTTCTTAGCATCTGAAAGAATGCTGCAACAGCATTTTTTTTTTAAATTATTTTTTGCAGAGACAGGGTTTCGTCATGTTGCCCAGGCTGGTCTTGAACTCCTGACCTCAAGTGATCTGCCCACCTTGGCCTCCCAAAATGCTGGGCTTACAGGTGTCATCCATCGTGCCTGGCCCTACAACAACAAATCTGAGAGAACTTCTTAAATTATTGTTTGATTCTGTAGGAGTAATGTCACCCGGGGTTCCCACATGGAAGGGCCCCCCTTAGCCACAGCATTTACCATGAGCTGGGTGATGGGTATATTCTATGGGTGAACATCCTGGTCACCGCAAAGCCAGTCCCACACAGCTTGCATACGAAAAGCGTCGGTTGCTTCATCTGGGGTGCTGTACTTGGCATCTGTAGGAAGAGTTGGGTAGTCCCCTTCTGAGGGCAAACAGACTTTACGGTGGCTTTCATCCGGGCTGCCAGGCTGGCTGCTCCCTCAGGAATAACCTCCTGTGCAGCTGGATCACATATACTGATCAGTGAGTGTTTGATAGTGAGCTGTGGGTCCTGCATCAACCCAAACAGGCCCTTTTATTCTGTAGCATTTACAGTTAAAGATACTGCCCATAACATAGTTACTCTCACAACCATTTTAGTACAAGTTTCGCAAGAAGCTCATGATGCCAATCTGTAAAATGGAGCGATTCCTTCACACCACACCCTCTGGGTCTCGTAGTTACTTGGCTTTCCCTTCCCCCACGTTGACTATCTTCTTGGTACCCACAGGTCCCAGGTACTTTCTGGTACCCTGGCTTCATTTTTCCTTTTGTGGATAGCGGTGAGGCTGGTGATCCAAGCCCAGACAGGCCACATCTGAGTTTGTCCAGCCTGAAGCTCCCCACCCTAGGCCCAGCATTCCAATTCACTTTCAGTTTAGCTATTGCAGTAACCAAGGGGCTGCGTGTGCTGCTTTACGCATCCATGAGCCAACTCAACAGCATGACCCATCTCTAAATTCCACTGGGGACTTTGACCTTCAGTGACTGAGGCAGCCCAACTGCAGCTCCATACCATGGGACGCTTAGTAAGTGTGTGCTTAGCTGCACCTCCATACCGTGCGACACGTAGTAAGCACCTACTGTATACTTAGCGTGGGCAGCTTCCACCTTGTTTTATCTCCTTCTCCCACCCCCAACATCTAAGCAGATAGTTCCTGCTGTCATGCAGAAGAGGAAACTGGGGTGCAGAGAGATGAAGTGACTTGTCCAAAGTCAGGCAGTGACCCAGTGTCTGAGCCAGGCTTGGGACAGCTTTGCCAGATGCTGGCTACAGAAGCGGGTGCTCTGCCTCTCGTAGGCACCCAAGGCCACCAGCCACAGGGCAGAGTGTGATTAGGCCTGACTCATCCACTCATCATACGCCGGGTTTTAATTCTCCACCTCCTCTCCCTGGTGTCCTCTTCAGACCAGTTATGGAGGCCATGGGACTGGCCTTCTGTCTGGGGTGTCTCCTTGTAAATGTCAAGCAAAGAATTGAAAAAAACGTGGGGGACATGCTCAATAGTGGTTGAAACGGGAATGGTGGGTGCTGTGCAGAGTGACAGGGAGCTTGAGATTGCTCCAGGAAATTTAGCTGCAATTCAGCAACTGGAATTCCCAGTTTGGCCACCAGCATGGAGGATGGGCAGAGTTCACCTAATGGATTCCAGCTGGCGCCAGAGGGCAGGGCCCAGGGCTTGGAGTCCAACCGTGGGGGTGGTTCAGGCTCCTGTCAGCTCTGTAGCCCCAGGTCAGACCAGCCCCCTGGTTTCTCTGGGGCCAAGTTTCTCCAGTGGCAAATTGAGAGGAAAACACCTGCCTCCTGGTCTGGGTGCTTATCAGATGGGGTTAAGCAGGTGAAATGTCCGAGGCACTCTAAGAGCTGTTTACATTGTCTGCCTGGCGTCTTCATCTGGTTATTGCATGGAAGCCGTGGTGAGTAGATGCAGCTCACGGGAGCTGGGTAGGTGGAATCCACATGTGGCTGGGTGATGGGAAGATGGAGGAAGTGTCGCATGAAAAGAACTCCCCAGGAAGTCATGGCTGCTCCCAGTATCAGTAGAATGATTCCTGGCGGAGGTCATAACTGTGTTACCATGACCTGTGATGTCTAGAAACATTTTTGCTAAAGGTGGCACTGCCTGTGCCCGGGCTGGGTGTCCTGTCGGGACCAGGTGTGTGACAGGCTCACTCCTTCTAGACTCTTCAAAGGTGCATTTCGCCTATTTATGTCATGAGGCCTATTTGGATCCTACCTTGTAGGACAAGCTCTGGTTTTGTCCATCTGTGTCCTCAGACCTGCAACCAGCGTTTCCTGAACAAATGAACAAGTGGACTATTTATTTAAAATTTTATTTCCATGAAGACAAAACCCAGGTGAAGGGCTTCCTGGGAAGCTTCATACATCCTCTCCCCCACGTCTTTCTTCACATTTTCAACCAATTCCCTTCCCCTCCCCTCCTCTCCCCTTCTTCCCTTCCCTTCCCTCTTTCTTTTCTTTCTCTTTCTCTCTCTTTCTTTCTTTCTTTCTCTTTGTCTCTTTCTTTCTCCTTCCTTCCTTCCTTTCTCTTCTCTTCTCTTTCTTTTCTTTCTTTCCTTTCTTTCTTTACCCTTCCTTCCTTTCTTTCCTTCTTTTCTTTTCTTTCTTCTTTCTTTCTTTTTTGAGCCAGGGTCTTGCTCTGTCTCCCAGGCTGGAGTGCAGAGGTGCAATCATAGCTCACTGCAGCCTTGAACCCTTGGGCTCAAGCGATCCTCCCACTTTCTAGAGTAGCTGGGACCACAAATGTGTGCCACCTGGATCCACCATCCAGCTTCTTCCTGGAACCATGGCGCAGCCGGTTTCTGCTCTGACGGGGCCTGCCATGCCCTAGGTTGAGGGCTGCTCCTTGCCAGGACCCACAGCCTCAGCCCCAAGCAAGCAGCCGGCCCCCATGGCCGTGGAGGGCCTCCTCTGTCTTTTGATTCCTACTTAAAGACACATCGTGGGTTTCCTTCACTTCCAACCGAGTGGGAATCCTAATCGTTCTCATGGTGAATGTCACACTTACTGTGTCTAGGACTCCATAAGAGGCAGGCGAAGGTGGTTCCCACACGGAAGGTAAGAAGATGGCAGACGGTTGCCTTCCCTGCCAGAGGCTACTCACGTCCAGGAGGCAGTGGAGGAGGAGAAGAGGGGGATGATTTGAACCCAGGGGAGAGCCTGTCTCTCAGGCCGTTCTGACCACCCAGTGAGAGCTGACAGCCCCTCCTCTGTGGCCTGCTATGCGTGACCGGAGTCCCTCTGCCAGCGCCTTGCTCCACCCTCGGTGTGGAGGCAGCCACCAACCTCCCGGTTCCTGGCTCGGCCCTGGCACATAGGAGGTGGAAGCGCTTGTGGACTAAGAGGGTGGAGGGATGCCCATGGATCTCCTTTGTCCTGGCTGCAGCCCATCTGTGAGTGTATCGAGGGTGTCATCGTCTGAGCATTGGTATTTCTGGGTGGCTGCTGTGAGGGTGGTTGTGACATGAGGTGGTGACACTCATGCCTAATTAATTTATTTAAAAAAGTTTTTTGGGGCTTGGTGTGGTGGCTCATGCCTGTAATCCCTGTACTTTGGGAAGCTTAGGTGGGTGGATCACCTGAGGTCAGGAGTTCAAGACCAGCCTGGCTAACATGGCAAAACCCCGTCCCTACTAAAAATACAAAAATGAGCCAGGCATGGTGGTGCACACCTGTATTCCTAGCTACTTTGGAGGCTGAGGCAGGAGAATTGCTTGAACCAGGGAGGAAGAGGTTGCTGTGAGCTGAGATTAAGCCACTGCCCTCCAGCCTGGGTGACAGAGTGAGACTCTGTCTCAAAAAAAAAACAAAAACAAATCTGAGGCAGGATGTTGCTCAGTCGGCCAGGCTGGAGTGCAGGGGTGTGATCTCAGCTCACCGCAGCCTCCACCTGCTGGGCCCAGGTGATCCTTCCCCCTCGCTCCCCTGAGTGGCTGGGACCACAACTGTGCCATGCCACACCTGGTTCATTTTGATATTTTTTGTGGAGATGGGGTTTCACATGTTGCTCAGGCTGCTCTCAAATTGCTGGGCTTTAGTGATCCGCCTGCCTTGGCATCCCAAAGTGCTTCGATCACAGGCATGAGCCACCGTGCCTGGTAACTCATGCCTCTTAATCCTCATACCAAGCCTGTGGGGAAGCTCCTGTGTTCCCGTGCTGTAGATGTGGATGGAAACTGGGGCTCAGAGGGGCTGAGGCCGTGCTGCGCAGAAGAGCAGGTGCAGAATTCGAACCCAGGCCGGAATGGCTCCTTGGTTTCCAGGAAAGAAGCTGTCCTTCATAGCGCTGGAGTGTTCTTCCAGGATCAGGAGACACTCTCACCTTGGCTGTGGAATCTTGCTATCCTCATGTGCTCCATCTGGCTGAGGCTCCGGCCTCCCTTCTCAGCCTCCTGCTGCAGGATGGGCTACCCCTGTGGCCAGAGCAGCCCAAGGGGCCTGGCCGGCTCCCTGCACTGGGGCTGCCTCTGGGAACAGCTTTCCAGAGCTGCAGGTGCTTCAGGAGGAGAGGAGGTCCAGGGGGCAGGCCGGCATCACGCCCTGGCTGCAGGTTGTCTCTGAGGATGAACGGAGCCGGCACAAGTGGTCAGGAAGGCAGGGCTCCGGGCTGCTTTGCCACCTTCAGCTGAGCCCCTAGGACCCCCCACCTCCACCCTTCCTCCTCTGGAGGGTTCTTCACACAGGGTGGGGCCAGTGCTGAGCTGAGCTTTCCCAGCTAAGAGCTGCTTAGCAGCAGGAGCTCAGGCCGCACTGACCAAGACCCCATAGGCCTCCAGGACTGCCAGGCTGAACATTGGCACACAGCCCCTGCCAGGAGCCTTTACTGACTTCCCACAGCCTCTGGACAAATCCCCACTCACTTAGCCTGACATTCCAGGTTTTTAAGGGGCTGCCCTGGTCCTAGTCCACAACCTTGAACTTCAGTTCCTGCCGACCCCTTCCTCCTCCTTACCATCTAATTATCACTTATTCCTCCCTTCTTGGTCAAACTCTGCTGTCCTTCAAAATTCCCAAATTTCCCTTCAAAATTCTCCCTCTGGGGAGACCCACGCTGGGTCAGGTGCCACCACAGTGTCCCCCAGAGCCTGGAGCCTCCCTCTGCCCCAGCCTCCGTCATACCTGGGGGAGTCCTGCGGGGTTTCTGGCCTGCCCTTGGCCTCTGGCTCGTGAGCTCCTGGAAGACAGGGACAGATCTGATGTGCCCTGTAGTCGCAGGTCCTGGTTCCACCACACTGAGGTACTGTTCTGCGCTGCACTGAGGAATGAGCGGGAATGTGTTACTGCTGAGGGCATATGTGATCTCTAAGTGTGTGGATAATACTGCCAGCTGTAATTCTCTCCTCCCTCTCTGCTGTTCTAAGGAACTCGGGCACGTGATTGCTCTCTCTCTCTCTCTCTCTCTCTCTCTCTCTCTCTCTCTCCCCTCCACTGTTCCTCCCTTCTCCTGGGAAGATAATTTCCACGAGGATCTTACAAAACTAAGTTGCTCCAAGGCAGGAAAACAAAATTAAATCCTGTCATGATGGTGAGGCCTCCAGGATGGAGTGCTTGGCCCAGGCTCTTCTTCCTGAGTGGTTTTATGATTTTACAAGCATTTCGTGCTCTCACAGAAAATGTAAAAGTGACAGAAAAGTGTAAAGACACAGAAAAACAACCCAGCACTCCTGACTCCACCAGCCACTGGTGACCATGGCTGCGACCTGGCATCAGCCTCTGGTCCTTCCACACCTTGTTCAGAGGATTGAGGGCCCAGTGTTTTCGTGGTTCCCACTAAACAATTCACAGTGGGACGTGTCCTCGAGACACCTGATTTTTATTTTATTTATTTGTATATATTTTTTGAGACAGAGTCTCACTCTGTTGCCCAGGCCAGAATGCAGTGGCGCGATCTCGGTTCACTGCAACCTCCGCCTCCCGGGTTCAAGTGATTCTCCTGCCTCAGCCTCCTGAGTAGCTGGGACTACAGGTGTGTGCCACCATGTCCGGCTAACTTTTTGTATTTTTAGTAGAGATGGGATTTCATCATATTGGCCAAGCTGGTCTCGAACTCCTGACCTCATGGTCTGCCTGTGTCTGCCTCCCGCAGTGCTGGGATTACAGGCATGAGTCACTGTGCTAGGCCTATTTACGCATTTATTTTAAATGGAGTCTTGCTGTGTCACCCAGGCTGGAGTACAGTGGCGTGATCTCAGCTCACTGCAACCTCCGCCTCCTGGGTTCAGCTGATTCTCCTGCCTCAGCCTCCTGAGTAGCTGGGAATGCAGGTGCACTCCACCACACCTGGCTAATTTTTGTATATGTATTTTTAATAGAGATGGAGTTTGACCATATTGGTAAGGATGGTCTCGAACTCCTGACCTCAGGTGATCCATCTGCCTTGGCCTCCCAAAGTGCTGGGATTACAGGCATGAGCCACCACGCCAGGCGGACACCTGCTTTTTAATGGCTGCACAGCGCTATGCTGTAGGGGAATAGAATCACACACTTGCCGCCTTCCTGTGGTTGGGAGTTCCATTCATTTCCCTTTCTTTCCATCTTCCTCCTTTCCCTCTTCTGCCCGTGTATGAGCAATCATTTCTGCTAACATGCCAGATTGTTCCTTCTGGATGCTTTCCTGCAGTGGGGGCTTGATGGCAGTGGTCTCCCCCAGCCCCTCCAAGCCTTCTAAGTGACCACGTGTGTGCAGGTCTGGAGCGTGGTGGAGGCGTCAAGTGGCTTCACAAGGAGACTTTGGTGTAGCCACTCACAGCGGTCCCTGTCACCTCTCAATGACTCCACGGGGAGATGATTCCACTTGCAGGGGAGCAGGGAGCATCTCTTCTGAGACATGAGCGCAGGGAATCTTCGCCAGCCTGCATTGCAGAAAGGCAGGCCATTCACTCATCCACAAGGATGTTCTGGATACCCAGCATGTCCAAGAGAATGTGCTGGACACTGCACATGAGCCTTGATCCCTTCACTTTGTTGAGCAGAGAGAAGATATGAACAAAATGAGATCTGATCAGCACAACCTCCCTGGCTCCCCAGGAGAAGTAACGAGCTTATTTTTTGAGACAAGTTAATTGTATCAATTACATCATCCTGAAGTGCTGTCAGTAGTGACCAGTGCATTTCCACAGACATACACTGACAGCTTGTTACATGCAAATGGGGAGGAAAGTGAGAAAAGAGGGGAAAGAATGATGGTGAACTGAGCTCATTTGATTTTACTTAAACTTATTTTGTTATTAAGCTTATTTATTTTAGACTTATTGAATGTAACCTTATTTAATTCTCACCACACCCCTCAGAGATGGGTCTTCCTGCCCCTATTTTTTCAGATGAGAAAACAATTAAGCCATTCACTTTCATTAGGCAGCAGAGGTGGCATTGTTCCAGACCAGGACTTCTGTTGGGGCTGAGATGAGAGTCTCGGCAGGTGCCCTGAGGAGGTGTGCCTCTCCCTGGCTGACAGATAGCGGGAGGCTTAGCAGAGCTTTGTGTTAGAGGAGTACTGGATGAGAAGGAAGAGCAGAGGGGCCCGTCAGGCCAAGTCAGCAACAAAATCAGGACGTGTGGGTTAAGTGCACGGGTGAGGAGTAATGGAGATATGGCTAAATGGGGTGTATGCGTGTGTGTGTGTGTGCACCTGTGTGTGTGTGTACACCTGTGTGTGCGTGGGCATGTGCATGTGTGTGCACGTGTGAGCATGTGTGTATGCACCTGTGTGTGTGTGCCTGTGTCTGTGTGTGCCTGTGTGTGTATGCATGTGTGTGCCTGTGTGTGTGCATGCGCATGTGTGCCTGTGTGTGTGTCTGTGTGCATGTGTGCCTGTGTGCATGTGTGCCTGTGTGTGTGTGTGTCTGTGTGCATGTGTGCCTGTGTGTGTGTGTCTGTGTGCCTGTGTGTGTGCCTGTGTGTGTGTGTCTGTGTGTGTGCATCTGTGCATGTGCCTGTATGCATGCCTGTATGCGTGCGTGTCTGTGTGTGCAAGTGACAGCAACAGCAAAGGGACCAGCACGAGTGGCTGAGACCTGATTTAGGTAGGCTTGGAGGGGCCACTAAGGGCTTTCATAGGCAACAGGGAACCATGATCACTAGGCAGGGGAGGGGCCTTCCGGAGCCAACCGTGAACTCTACCATTGCAGTGCACATCTCAACAAGAATGGGCAGGATAACGTAGTTAGGAGTACTGCCTTACTTTTTAAAGAAGTGGTGACAATATTTAATATTTTAATGTACTTTTTCTTTTTGGAAGATAAATGGATTAGGTCCAGTATTTTACCCTAGAGAGGATTTAAATCTTTCCTCAGGAATAAGATTTGAGTGTAAGAAGATTAAATGATATTATACTGATAAGACCACGGAGTTTAAAACCACCCCCTACAACCCCGGGAGGTGGGGCAGCCAGGCTGGCAAGATCTGAGGCCAGAAGCGCTGGGGCTTTGGGAGAGCAGCAAACAGCATGGAGCTAGACATATCAAGATGCCCCCACCAGGGCCCAGCCATCTCACCGCACACATTCTGTCACACATGCCAGTGCCCAGTACCTCCTTGCAGATGAGCTAATGGCCTGCCTTTCATAACACAGGCCAGTGCGCTATCCCCGTGCTCATGTCTCAGGAGAGATGCTCTCTGCTCCCCTGCAAGGGGAATCCTCTCCACTTGGAGTCATTGAGAGATGACAGGGGCTGCTGTGAATGGCTAGACCAAAGTCTCCCTGTGAAGCTGCCTGACACCTCTACTACTCCCAGAGCTACACACAGCCACTCAGAAGCCTTGGAGGGGTCTGGGGAGGCCCCTGCTATCAAGCCCCCACTGCCACAATGACTTTGTCCAAGCTATTCCCCTGTGACCCTGCCTGACTTGCAGAAGCTGCAGAGTGGCCCACTCTTCCTGGGCATGTCAAGAAAACTTTGACATGGCTGCTCTGACTTCAGGCAAGGTCTAATTTGGTGAAAATTTGAAAGCAGGTTGGTGGGGTTGCCAGGGAGAAATGGGGAGAGAGAAAGCTGCTGCATTTGATGGATGGCAATGGTTTGGAGCTGGTGTGATGGCCTCTCTGGATGACAAGGACATTGCAGTTAGAGCCAGAAGGATGGAGGTATGAATCCTGGCATTCCTGGTTTGTAGTTGTGGGGCCTTGGCACAGACACTTGAATGAAACTTCCTTTGCCCAGCTATAAGACGGGCCCCTAATAAAGGCTGACTTTGCTCTGATCCTTCACTGACTGCTGGGATGGTCTCAGCATTTTGTGCACATCGGCCGATTTCACCCTAACAGCAACCACAGAGGCAGAGGCTATTGCTGGCTATTAATATTCCCATGCCACAGATGAGAATGTGAGGCCCAAGGGGGTAAAGTCATGTGCCCAAGGCACACAGCCAGGGATGCCGCAGCAGGCCAGGTTGTGCATCTATGGCTTTTCCCCTGGCCACTTTGCAGCGCTGGCACAAGAGCGGCCCATGGGGTGAGCCCCCATCCCATTAGCCACCCTTTATCCCTCAGAGAAGGCTGGCAGAGCCTGCAGGTGAGGGTGGGTGTGGAGGGGTGGGCAATGGTCTGCCCTTCATTTCTGTCAGGTTGTGGCTGCCACTGGGGAGAAAATGCCAAAAAACTTCCTGGAAGAAGCAGCTTCCAGAAGGTTCCATCATATCCTTGTCCTGCCAACTGGCCACGAATGGACTGGAAGATTCCCACTGGGTGAGAAGGCTCAGAAGCCACCAGAGGGGATGGTGGAGGTGGGAGAGACATGCATCTGTCACCGTGGGGCTCTAGGAGTCAGACGAAGGCAGCTGGGGCCCCACAGGCATTTCTGTAAGGCACCCCACTCCCGGTGGGTCTTCCCAAGAGGCCCTTCTTTCTCTCTCCCTCTGTTGCTTTTCTCTCCTCCTCCTCTTTACTTTTTCTTCTTCGCCTCTCTCCTTTCCCCATTCCTCTCTCAACCTTGTTTCCACTTCTTGCTGCCCTTCTTGCTTCAACAAACGTTGATGCAGTCCCGGTTCCTGGGCTGAGGCTGGGGGATGGGAGTGAAGTCCTGAGGGCAGGCGTTGCTGTGTCTCTCCAGCTCCCGCCCCAGCCAGGTCACTCCCTCTGCCCCGCCTGCACAGCTTCTCACCACTTCATTCCTGCCCCCACCACCCCTACCGCCCCTATAAGCCACCAGGTCGCTCCAGTTTGGTACCAGTGCCTGGAGGGAGAGGCGCGGCGAGGGCTGTGCAGCCTGGGATCCACCGATTGGCTCTCGCTGGTGTCTCAACTGCGCACGAACCAACGCTGAGAGGCTCGACTGGAGGTGTGACCAGGGCAAGGACCGACCTGGCCCAGAGCACAAGCGCGCAGAGTCCCACCCTGCCACTCCACAAGGAGGGAAGAAGGAAAGACACAGTGGCAGCAAAGAGCCCTCCCTCAGCCCCGCGCCCCGCGCGCGCGAGCGCCTCGCTTCAGCCTCAGGACGGTGCCACCGGGCCAGTGAGTGGGTTCAGCACCCTGGACAGCACCAAGGTTGGCTGCCTTTTGGGGGGCCCCCGGCTGCTCCAGCTCCGAAGGGAAGCGCCCTCTGCCCGCCTGGGCGCCCCGGACCCTGCACTTGCCGCCGCTTTCCTCTCTGGACATCCCGGAAGCCGTGGCGCGCCGCTCTGCCTCCGAGCGCCGCTCCGCTACCGCGCTTTCCCAGCCCGCACCCGAAGCAGAGCCATGAGGGCCGCGGGGTGCCAGGAGAGCCGCTAGCGCCATGGGCACCGGCGAGGCGCTGCTGGTGGGGCTACTGGCGCTGGTGCTGGCCGTGGCACTGCTATCCAACTCGCTAGTGCTGCTGTGTTGCGCCTGCAGAGCCGAGCTCCGTGCCCGCGCCTCGGGCGTCCTCCTGGTGAACCTGTCTCTGGGACACCTGCTGCTGGCGGCACTGGACATGCCCTTCACGCTGCTCGGAGTGCTGCATGGACGGCCACCGTCGGCGCCTGGCACGTGCCAAGCCATCGGCTTCCTGGACACCTTCCTAGCGTCCAACGCGGCGCTGAGCTTGGCGGCGCTGAGCGCGGACCAGTGGCTGGCTGTGGGCTTCCCGCTGCGCTGCGCCGGACTCCTGCGACCGCGCAATGCTGGCTTGCTGCTGGCCTGTGCCTGGGGACAGTCGCTGGCCTTCGCGGTTGCCGCCCTCGGCTGCTCCTGGCTTGGCTACAGCAGCGCCTTCGCATCCTGCTCGCTGCGCCTGCCGCCCGAGCCCGAGCACCTGCGCTTCGCAGCCTTCACCGCCGCGTTCCATGCCGTGGGCTTTGCGCTGCCACTGGCGGTGCTATGCCTCACCTCGCTCGGGGTGCTCCGGGTAGCGCGCAGCCACTGCCGGCGCATGGACACCGTCACCAAGAAGGCGCTCGTGCTGCTCACCGACCTGCACCCCAGGTAGTTGGCCAGTGCGTGCCGACCGGCCCAGGCCAGGGACTCGGGCGCTCCCTGGGCAGTCTGTGGACATCATCACCGTTACTCCGCCCAGAGCTCACGGCGGTGGGGCTGCCCCTGCATGCTGCTCGCAGCGGTTTCCCGTTGGTTCATTGGTGCAGACACCGCGGGGGCCGCTGTTTCCTGGAATATGTGCTCACAGTTCACAGGGAGCTTTGTGCAGAGCAGTGGGGTGCGCACCTTCGTGAGGAGTTCCCCGGGCCCTGCTGTGGGGACCTGGCCCCAGCCCTCCTATGCGTGGCTGTGGGACTGAGGCATCTGCTGGTTTCTGCCCACTGCTGACCCAGTGCCCTTGCACGGCCTTGGGCTGGAAGTCTTGGGCAGTGCCCAGGCCCTGTGCTTTCTGCTCATGACTTAGCAGGATTTCTCCCCTGAGTCTCTAGCTGGTGTCGCCATGGTTCCAAGTTACCTCTGAAGGGTGTTCACCCTCTGTCCCTCCCTCCTCCACCCCGCCGCCACAGAATCACCAGGAGGCTCTCCTGCTGGTGGAGAGGGACCCGCCGAGGTGGCTTTTCCCTCCCTGAGGGCCCGAGCCTTGCCCCTCCGCCAGCAGGCCTGCCTCAGTTCCCTCTGCGTGGAGAAGGGTGAGCCGGAGGGAAAGGAGGAGGAGCTGGCCCTTTTGTCCAGGCCTCCTTTGTGTCACCTACAAAAAGGCAAGCCCGCCTCTTTCCACTGTTCTTTCCATCCCTGCCATCCCTCTGTCCTCCTCAGGTTCCAGGCTGAACATCCTCCTGAAACCCTCCTGGCTGCCCTCACTCCAGCCCCTGGGCTCTAGGCCTGGGCTCTGTCCCCGCCCTTCCATCATCCTGACCACTGTCCTTTGTCCCCACAGCGTGCGACAGCGCTGCCTCACCCAGCGGAAGCGGCGCCACCACCGCGCCACCAGGAAGATTGGCGTCTCTATCGCGACCTTCCTCATCTGCTTTGCCCCATACGTGGTGACCAGGTGGGTCCTAGCAGTCGGGCTTCTGTCGTGGGAACAGCTGTGTGGGCTTGGCCTCAGCTGGGCAGGCCTCTGAGTTCTCCCAGTCAGGTAACTGGAGGGTGGCCACCATCACAGGACCCTCCTCTACACCTGACGGACTGTGGGCCCTGCTGTAGCTCCTGGGGAAGACCCTGGAAGGGAGGTGGCACTGGCCCCCATCCTGTCCTCTAAATGAGGAGACTCTCCTTGTCTGGGCACAGGCAGAGATGGGATCAGTGAAACAGCACCTGGCTCTTTAAACCTAGGAAGCTTTCGGTATCAGGGGACCTGGGACCAACCCAGACCTTAAACTCCATGTCTTCTGGGTGTGGAGTCAGGAATCTGGGTGGAAGGTCTGGCTGGAGCCTCAGGGCAGTAACACCACCAGGTGAGTGTTCTCTTTGCTCTTCTTTCCTGGAGTCCTTGGCCTGAGTGCTTGTCAGGTCAGAATTACCTGGAGTCACAGGTAATTGGGAAAGATTGCGTGTAAAGAGCTGCTGGTACCATTGTCACAGTGCAGTGCTGAGGAGTACAGGGGCGTCTGCAGTTTTTGCCTCTGGGGTTCCTGGGTCACCCACTCGGCCACTTGGCCAGTGCCTTAGCTCCTCTCAAGAAAATGTGTGCACCCTGCCTTGCTGGACCGCACCATGGTTAGACGGAGGCACACTGTTTATTGGAGATGCTGACTGCTTGCTGTCATGTTTTGCCTTTCCTGGAAGCCCATGGAATTTTGGGCAGGCTCCTGCAGCCCCAGCCTCTTTGGGAGGTCTCCTCCTTGTGTGTTGTGCCACCCAGGAGGACTCTCTGAAGGAAGAAGCTCCTAGGAGGGGTCCATGGCCCTCATCCTCAAGGGGCCCAGGTCCCCGTCCCAGGGGAGGGAGCCGGCAGGAGTAGGGTACCAGGATCTTGGCTCTGTGCAGGGTCCTGCTGGGGTTGCTATCTAGTGCAGCTTTGTAGGGTCTGCTGGCCTCTCCAGATGTCTGCCTGTGTTCCCAGGTCACTGGGCTTCTGAGGTGTTGGGTGGGGGCAACAACTGTGTCCCAAGAACCCGGCAGAACCCGAATGCCCGTGCAGGCCCTGAATGCCCATGCAGAACCCGAATGCCCATGCAGGTCCCGAATACCCATGCGGGACCCGAATGCCTGTGCAGGTCCCGAATGCCCGTGCAGAACCTGAATGCCCATGCAGAACCCGAATGCCCATGCAGAAACTGAATGCCCGTGCAGGCCCCGAATGCCCATGCAGAATGGCGTGGGCCCCAGGAATCCGACAGGCCCCCAAATGCCCATGCAGAACCTGAATGCCCATGCAGAACCCGAAAGCCCATGCAGAACCCGAATGCCCATGCAGGCCCCGAATGCCCGTGCAGAATCTGAATGCCTGTGCAGAACCCGAATGCCCATGCAGAGTGGCGTGGGCTCCAGGAATCCGGCAGGCCCCCGAATACCCATGCAGAACCCAATGCCCATGCAGAACCCGAATGCCCATGCAGAATGACATGGGCTCCAGGAACCCGGCAGGCCCTCGAATGCCCATGCAGAATGCCGTGGGCTCCAGGAACCCGGTAGGCCCACGAATGCCCATGCAGAATGCCGTGGGTTCTCTCCTGTCCGACAGGCTCCCTTTGAACTCTTCAGAATCAGCACTCCGGACACGAGCTCTTGGCCACTGATCCCATCTGGCTTAGGGACAGGGAGCCAGGTTTCTTGTGGATCACAGGCACCCTCCTTTCTCACATGTGTATGTTGTCAGGGTACATGTGTTTATACACGTGCATGTAGAAGGTGAGTGCTGGAATTTCAAGAGCTCCAGTATTTAGTTTTGAAATTTTAAATGAATGATGAGTGAGACCAGCTCACTCGGCCATGCTGTCATGTTGATTCGTGTTTGTAACTGTTATTTTCATGCGTGTGGACAAGGCCCCTAGCGTGTGTGTGAGCATGCATAGCTATGAGTGCACACCAGTGTAAGAGGAAGAATCCCAAACAAAGCCATGAAGCCTGCCTCTCAGCATTGTTTCCACAGCACCAGCTCTGGGATCTGGGCAGCTCAGGCTCTCTTCTCTGTGAAAAACGTGGATACAATAGAGTATTAATGAGGTTCTGTATTCCTTCATGCACTCACTAAGCGTTTCACGAGCTCCTACTCTGTGCCTGGCCTTGTGCCTGGTCCTGCAGTTACAAAAGCAAATGGAGCACAGGCCCCTCTTGGTTCTGATGGCGGGAGATGCAGGTCAGCAAGATGAGGCAGGTGCTTCAGCAAGGCAGGGGCCTTGAGGGATGGAGCTGGGAGCTGCACAGCCGGATCAGAGTTCGGACGGAGTTGCCTGACCGGCGCCTCTCACATCATAGGACTGAACCGAAACACAACTTCGCTCCCAAGTGTGTGCACGAGGTTCTAATGTGGTTGGTGGCTTAACCCACAGGAAGTCAGAGATCCAGGAGCGTGCGGTTCCTGCTGCCCCTTAGAAGGTAGTGCACTCATTCCAATTATTCTGCAATTGCTAAAAATATTTCAGAGCGCTTCCCCTGGGACTTGTTTTCAGAATGGGGATGCATTGTTAGACTCTTCTGTGGACATCTTGAAGGTGATTTTAATCTGGTTAGAAATAACTCAGAGTCACCTTGAGCCAGCTCACGTGGATAAAGTAGGTAAGAGAGCTGGGGGACATAGGATTTTTCTTTTATTTCTTAGTTGTCACCATTGAGTTTTATTGACTTAATCAATGGTGTGGATTAAGTCCCAGAGGTGTGCAGCACTGAGACCAGGAGGGCGGGGACACAGCCTCCCTTGTGGAGTCTGTGGTCTACTAGGGGAGGGCGGATGGACCCGGTCACCAGGGACTGAACATCAGTGGACACGTGAGTGAGCCCCCTTCTCCACAGGGTCGTGGCCGGTTGGAATCCTGGTGGTTGACACATGACTTCTGGTCCCAGTGTGGCTCTAGACACAGCCTCAGCTCGGTGTTTCTGATAACTTCCACCTGCACTGTGGCTTAACCAGGAGATGTGTACATGCTGGCATGCCTGTGGCTTTCTTACTCAACTGCAGCTCAGTCCCCTTGCGGCTGAAAGAAATGCCATGCTTCTCAGACCCGTCAATATGACCCTCCTTCCCACTTGCCTGATGGCTGGTTGTGACCAGTCTCCAGTCCATGCTTGATGGTGGGCTCCCTGGAGGTGGAGGTGACCGTGTACCTGATGTGAATGTGCTGGCCAGTGGCAAAGCCCTTTCTGGACTATCACTCACTGTAATTGGACCCTCACTGCAGCCTGGGGTGGGTGGTTAGTGCCATGACGGCCTTGGACCTGTGTCCCTGCCCTGGTTTTTGGCTTCTGGACGCCTCTCCTCTGGCCCTGCCCTCACCTTCTCCCTGTCCTCACACTCTGGCCCTGCCCCTCAGCTTGGCTGCCTGCCTCCCCACCCCCATCCCGCTGGACTGGCTGCTTTGGAGGGGAGGGAGTCAGTGTGATCCGTTGGTGCACCCCAGCAGCTGCTATATTTGTAGGTGGTCAGCAGGTGGTCTGCAAACTAATGAATGACCCAGACAACTTTGTAAGTCACAGGGCTGCAGTCCTTCTGAGTAGGGGTGGGACATCCTGGGACAGAAATTCACTGCCTGGGGGGTCATCAGACTGATAGGGAAAGCCCCGGCCTTTGGGCCAGGAACTGGGAGGTGAAACAGCTGCCACTGGTCAGCATGTACACTTGTGACAGCTGTTAGAAGCTTTGTCCTGACTCCGTGGCCTCCACCCCAGGCTGTGCTGAGAGCAGAGGGGTCTGTCAGAGTCCCCAGAGGCCCACCCCCTGCTGCTTTCCCATACGGGAGCCTCGTCCCTTCCACTCCGAGTCAGATTAGAACTCAGAGATGCCCTCAATCCTCTCTGAGTGCTTCCAGATGGGAGGGAGGGAAGTGCCCTGCGTGGCGTGCGGTGCCCTGGGCGCCTGGTGATGACTGCTGTTCCTGTGGGTGAGGTGCTCGTGCTTGCGCAGGGGCTGTTCTGCAGCCCAGGGTGACACCCGTGACTCCAGGGTGGTCATTAGCCTTGTTCCGATTTGTTCTCAGCATTGCCCGGCTTTGGGAGATAAATGCCAGGGGGAGTCTGGTTGGGGGCTCCCAGAGCTCACAACTGGGGTGTCTTGGTCTGCAGCATGGAAGTGGCAGCAGCCTTCTCGGTAGCTGGTTCTGTGAGCAGGTGTCTGTGGCAGGTGTGCGGGCAGGTGGGTGGACTGAGCGGAGTGTCTCAGGAGTGTGTCTTGTGTGATCCATTTTAGGAAGAGGATCCCGAGGCTCAGGGTGCTGGTGCAGAGCCCCCTCGCTAGTGAGCGTGAGGGCTGTGGTGTACTCAAGTGTGGTTCTAGTGCCTTTCCCCCACAGCGCGCGTTCGTGGTGGTGCTGTCACTGTGGCTGAGTCCACTGCTCCGCTTCCCCAACAGGCTGGTGGAGCTCGTGCCTTCCGTGACCGTGAACCCTCACTGGGGCATCCTCAGCAAGTGCCTGACCTACTGCAAGGCAGCAGCCGACCCGTTCATGTGCTTCCTGCTCTGCCGGCCATTCCGCCAAGTCCTGGCTGGCATGGCGCACCAGCTGCTGAAGAGATCTCCGCCCCCAGCGTCTGCCCACCACAGCTCTCTGGACGCAGAGAATGATTCCTGCTTGCAGCAGACACTCTGAGGGCCTGGCAGCGCATCAGTGCCCCCCCAACCCCATGTAAGGAGCCCTGTGGAAAGGACACTGTCCAGGGACACTGTTCCTGCCACAGAAACACTGCTGGGGACCCCCAGACACTGGCAGCTTGACTTTGGGCTGAGGCTGAAGTGCAGGAGGGGGGATGGAGAGGGGTGGATGTGGGTGTGGGCAGCAGGAGCCGTGGAAGAGAGCTCCAGGCTTGGCGCCCTGGCCGCCAGGTGGCCCCGGGACAGCGGCTTTTTGTCTCTGAGCCTCAGCTTCCTCATCCTTGTTCTGGGGTTGTGGTGATGCTTTGAGATGGTGGGTAGAGAAGTGCCCTGCGTGGCACGTGGTGCCCCTGGGCGCCCGGTGATGACTGCTGTTTGTGTGGGTGAGGTGCTCACGTGTGCTCAGGGGCTGCTCTGCAGCCCAGGGTGACACCTGTTACTCCAGCCTGGTTAGTAGCCTTGTTCCGATTCGTTCTCAGCATTGTGCAGGTTTGGGCGATAAATACCAGAGGGAGTCTGGTTGGGGCTCCCAGCACGGACAGCTGATGTCTGTGGTCAGGGCCCAGCAGGCGTGGGTGGCCCCTGGGACGTGCCCATCTCTGGAAGGCTGGAGGTCCCCAGCGCCACGTCTGTCCGCTGTGACTGCCTGAGCGGGTACGCACAAGGAGCCCGCCTCCCGTCTGCCCCTCTGTGGTTTGCCAAGGGGCTGGCATCTTGACTGGGGAGGATGTGAAGAGTATGTGTGCTCAGATCCTTGTCTGGTGAAGATATCATCGGAGCGCATGACCTCTGCTTCCTTCCCCCGAAGGCCACCACTGGGCCTCTGGATCCCAGACATGAGACAGTCAAGAGAGAAGTAATGGCCAGGTCCCAGGTGTCTGGAGATCGTGGCAGGACGGGGAGGGCCTCACTCCTCTGTGGCAGTGCTGGGGGAGCCAAGAGAAGCCAGCGTGCCCCTCAGTAGCAGTATGCATCTCCCCAAGTAATCATGGGACACCATGACCAGGTGGGGGCACCAGCCATCAGTGTCATCGAATGTCCCCATGGGACAGTGTTGAGGACTTGTGTGCACATCTGTCCTATTTCACAGCTCAGGGGAAGAATGGTGTGTGGCGCACAGGGGCCTCGGTGGAGAGGTGTGTGTGTGAATGAGTGAGCGAGTGAGTGAATGGACGCAGTTCTCTCTCTAGCTCCTGGCATTGCTGTTTTCTTCAAGGCCCTGGGCCCTCCCCTGCAGAAGTAGGAGGGGCTGCAAGACCTCCACTCATGGGACTCTCTGATGGGCCTGCCCATGGGCTCTTGCAAGTGTGGAGCCTGTATCATGACACCCTACACCAAAGGTCGGCAATGCAGGGAGAGCGTGCACACCAAGTCTTTCCTTCCAGGGGCGGAGTTGTGCAGAGACGCTGCACAGGCAGCTGCCACTGGCTCTTGGTATTAACAGTGGACAACCCAGCCAAGGCAGCTTCACAGATTCTTCTCCAAAAATTCCAGGTTTTTTTTTTTTTTTTAAAACTTTTTGAGACAGGATCTGCCTCTGTTGCCTAGGCTAGAGTGCAGTGGTGCAATCTCAGCTCACTGCAACCTCCGCCTCCCATGCTCAAGATATCCTC
This sequence comes from Cheracebus regulus, assembly GCA_963574635.1. NCBI lineage: Eukaryota > Metazoa > Chordata > Mammalia > Primates > Pitheciidae > Cheracebus > Cheracebus regulus. The sequence continues at coordinate 35,751 of CAUYQU010075372.1, read as the reverse complement.
CCACCTCAGCCTCCTGAGTAGCTGGGAACATAGACATGTGCCACCACACCTGGCTAATGTTTGTATATGTAGAGATGGGGTCTCACTTTGTTGCCCAGGCTGGTCTTGAGTTCCTGAGCATAAGTGATCCACCTACCTCAGCCTCCCAAAGTGCTGGGATTCCAGGCATGAGCCACCACGTCTGGCCAAAACCAGGTGTTATTTGCTGACTCACCAATGCCTCCCCAAAAAGGATGCATTTAATTAAGAGAGTTTGTCAATCATGAGGTGTAATTCAAACAAAACAAATTACTGTTTGGAATAACAGCAACTATAGGTATGTGGTCAGGAAGCAGTTAAAAACATGAGAACACACAAGCAGACCTGGCCAGTTCCCTCCAACCCAGCACTCCAGCCCGGGGCTCCAGGCAGGAGGTGGGGATGTGGGCGTCACGGCGTGGTTCATGGAGGGCGCGTGAACCTGAGACCTTGCTGCACTCTAGTGCCTCTGTGCTTGCAAGGGAGGGCGCCTGCACAGCAGAAGCAGCATGGTCCCCGTTGTTTAAAGTTCCAGAGCCCAGGCTGTGAGCTCCTCGGCTGAGCCCTCTCCTGTCCCAGGGATCTCCCCAGGTGGGAGGAGCCTGCCAGCCAGCAGGGCTACACTCCGTGTTCCTGGGTCTCTGCCAGGCCACAGCCCTTGGTTACTACTTTAGTTCTACTCAAGGAAATGTGTGCACCCTGCCCTGTTGGAAAGCACCACGGTTAGAGGGAGGCGCACTGTTTATCAGAGACAGTGACTGCTGGCTGTCACATTCGCCTTCCTCAGAGGCTCCATGGAATTTTCTGGAGCAGGCATCTTAAGCCGTTCCCTCTGCGCTTGTCCAACAACCCGTGTGGCTCCAACGCTGTCGCTGTCTTTTGCCTTAGGCTTGTGGCCTTTTTTTTTCTCTTTCTAAATTTGAAAAATACTTTTCACATGCACTTAAACATGATGTTGGGTCTCAAGAACGTCTCAAATCAATCAACATTTTATTCTGAGGGTGTCTCATTTCCATGGACGGGGAGAATTCTGTCTTGCATTTGCCGCAGTTCAATAATCAGGAGAGCAGAGCTTTCTAGAAGTCTGGGCTTGCACACAGTCCCCTGCTGGGCTTCCAAGACCTCCGGGCGGGGCCCTGTGCCCTGTGTGTGGGGAGTGAGGGACGCTTCTCCCGTTGTTTTGACAGTGGAGCCGCAAGCTCGGGAGGCTTTCCCCTGGTGGGTGGGAAGCAGAGCCGGGGGCTGTGAGGCTGGCAGGGAGCTTGCAGGACATCACCGCTCATTTATTTTTGGGGGACCAGGGGATTTGTATTGATTCCATCTGTCACAGGGCTGCAGCAGTCCATGACGGGTGGGACAGAGGGAGGCGCTGTGGGAGCTCAGAGAGACAGGGCTCTTGGCCCGCCTTTCTGTCCTTTCGAGACCAGGATCTGGTTCTCCCGAGCCTCCCTCCTGCTCACACGGGATGCAAGCCCAGGCCAGATGGGGCTCTGAGCCAGGCGCCCTCTCTCCATTGCCTCTGCGCTCGCTGACTCTGGCCCTGCTCCTGCCTCACGTGGGCACCCATCCATGCCCAAGCCTCCGGAGCCCTTCCCTGCACCCACCCTTCATCAAGCAGCGCAGGCTCCTGGAAACGCAGCTGAGAGCAAGTTGTGCTCCTACCAGAAGTCCTGAGGAGTCCCCAGGCTATGGTGTCTGCTCCTGAGCCCGGCATTGCTGGCCCTTTCTGTCCTCCATCCCCACTGCTCCCCACACCTATCCACATGGCCTCAGGCTACAGTGCTGGGTGCCCTGGTCTACGGGCCCTCCTGGGGGTGCATCCTTTCTGGGCCCTTTCTCAGTACCTCCTCCTTCTCTGCTCAGCCAAGTCCCTCCACCTGACCGAGGCAGACACATCCCTCCCTCTTCAGCTCTCACAGCCCCAGCGCCCCTCTCAAGGATCCAGCCATACGGCGGGTAGGAGGGGGGTCAGACCCACTTTTATCCCCAGTACCTGCTGTGCTGCATGTACACATCATGTCTCGCTGGGGCGCAGGCTTCCAGCCACTGACGGGCTCCTCCCATCTGCCACGCTGCCCCCACCCCATCCCCATGAGCCCCGAGGTGGGCACTATGTAATTTCTCAGTACAGAGCTCCCAGGCTCAAGGGGGCCAGGCCAGTGGCTCAAGATCCTTAGAGCGGTGAGTCTGTGCTTTTTTTTTTTTTTTAAGAGGGAGTTTTGCTCTTGTTACCCAGGCTGGAGTTCAATGGCACAATCTCGGCTCACCGCAACCTCTGCCTTGTGGGTTCAAGCAATTCTCCTGCCTCAACCTCCCGAGTAGCTGGGACTACAGGCACCCGCCACCACCCCCAGCTAATTTTTGTATTTTTAGTAGAGATGGAGTTTCACCTTGTTGACGAGGATGGTCTTGATCTCTTGACCTCGTGATCCACCCGCCTCGGCCTCCCAAAGTGCTGGGATTATAGGCGTGAGCCATGGCACCCAGCCGAGTCTGTACTCTTTTGATGACACAAGGTGGCTTCTCTCCTAGAAGCTTGTCCTGCAACCCACCACCCCCACCCCGGCGGTGAGCCTACCCACCTGGCCCTGGGGACTGTGCAGTTTGGGTCGCACCTGCTGCTTCACTGGCCCCACCGTGACTGCCCAGGCATGGCTGTGTCCTGGCCCCATGGCCCACTGCCCGCTGGGCTGGCTGGACAGTGTCTGGGCATTTGTGGGACGGGGAGGACTTGTTTTCCTGTTCACTCCCGGGCACGATTGACCCTGTCTTGTGATTCGTCCCTGAAGAACCATTTGGTGGGCTGGGCCCTCGTCGGTGAGACACTGTGAATTAGAGGCTGTTCCTTCCAGCTTAATTGTGGAGGAGAGAAGCTGGTTCCAGGAAAGATGACCAAATTCTTCTCCCCGAGTCTTAAAAAGTGACACGAGCTAGCACTTACTCTATTTCCTCAAATCTAAAATGCCATTGATTTGAAGCTGTCTCACTGTTTTATGTACCACTGGGAAGGAAAAACCCAAAGTAAGGGCTGTGCTAGAAGCTACCATCACAGGTGGGCCACTCATGGCTGAAATAAACCTGCCACAGCAGGGGACAACAGGGAGGCGCCGTGTCTCCACCCCAGAGCTCAGGGAGGAGGAGAGAACCCTCCCCACCGGACTGCACACTGCCAGCTGGGGCTCACGAAAGTATGAGTCTGAATTCGCCCTCAGACTTGGGCTGGAAAGCTCAGACAGGGAAGCCAAAGGACCATGGCCCTGGGGGCTGGTGGGGGAGGTCAGAGGCACTTCTGGAGGACCCCACTGTGTCCAGGCAGAGAGGGCAGCGCCGGGTGCCAGATTCCCCAGATCCCAGGGTGTGGAAATGGGCATCCTGGAGCAGATGACCTCAAGGAAGCAGCACCCACTGGGTGCCAGCGATGAGTTGGGGCCACAGTGGGCCCAGTGGGTGCTGCCTCCATCACCCCAACCTCTGGGCCAAGAGGCTTGTCCTGAGTTTCAGGGCTGAGGGTCAGCTGGCTCCAGTGCTCGGTGCCCGGTGCACTGGTACAGCTGGTAAAGGAACCCATGAGGCATATGGCTCCTAAAGGTTCAGCTGCCCAGCAAAGCCCCCTCCCCTCATCCACACGGGGGACAAGGGTCAGAGAGTGGGGACAGGCCTTCGCTTTCCTCACCGCACAGGCCCTGGGCAGGAGGACTTGGCCTGGCTCATGGCCAGCTGGGGTCAGCACTGCGGCCACAGCCCCCTGGCCCGACAGACGCAGCCTGTGCAGGAGGACGGGGTTTTAGGATCAGCAGGGAACCCGCAGAGCAGCTCCACAGTGCGCTCAGGTGGCAGATGGGAAAACTGAGGCCCACGGAGGGGTGGGGGTGGGGGGGGGGCCCTTCGGAAGGGGCGGGGCCCTCCGCCCAGAGCAGACAGGGGCGTTTATCAGCTGTCCCCACCCCTCCCCCAGCCGCATCCTTTCTCTAGCTTCTGGCGCTGCCCACTGTAACCCGACTCCTGCGTTTGCGTTTGGGGCGCCCTCCCTGCGCCGGAGGCGGGAGCCCAGTGAGCGCAGAGCCCCGGCCCGCGCAGCCCGAGTGCCACATCACTGCGCCCGCCGCCTGCGGCCCGCCGCCCCACCATGCCGCCCCCGCCGCCGCTGCTGCTCCTCGCCGTCCTGGTCGCCGCCGCTGCCCGGCCAGGGTGCGAGTTTGACGGGAGCCTTGCCGGTAAGGCTGCCCCCTGTCCCCCGCCTCCACCCTGCGACTTCCGGGGAGTGTGGCCCGTCGCTTCCCAGGGGCCCACGAGCTTTCTCCCCGTAGATCACGCGCCCATGGCCGCGGCGAGAACGTCTCCAAAGTGGGCACCATGTGGCCTGAGACTGGTAGGGTGACCTTGCCCCTGGATGGGGGCACCAGGCGGGCTCTGTATGGCATCCAGGCGGGGGCCCCAGGCTGCAGAGGGACACCGTGCCTGGGCCGGGGGCGAGGTCCCTCTCCTGTCGGGCACAGGAGCAGGGTGCTCTGCAGGTGGGTCTGAGGGAGCAGGTGCCAGGACTTTCCAAGAGGCCATCCAAGGTCCCGGAGTCCTTCCAGGAACGCGGCGGTCTTTCTGGGATGTGGTAAACTCTTGACCCCTCCCTCCCAGCCGGGTCTGTGATGTGGACCACAAGGCTCCGGAAGTGGCCCTGAGAGTTGGCTGGGCCCCCCAGAGGGATCTGGGGCCAGGAGAGGGAAGGGGGCAGCAACCCTCTGGGACCTCGCCCAAGGTGTGTGCAGCAGCTGTAGGGAGCAGGCAGAGGCTGGGGGCTGGATCCTGGGCTCCTGCCTGGCCTGACGGCCTCTCCAGGTGTAGGGGTGCATCTGGCCAACTGTGCTCAGGGCTCTCATCAGGAGCAGACATCTGGGCTCCTGCAGGGGTGGGGCCCTGTGTGGGTCCCAGGGTGCAGGGTGTCAGGTTCAGAATCGCTTGCTCTTGGGGGTTTGTGGATACCTGAGAACCACCTGCGCCTGGCAAGGGGCTGTGCCAGGAGCGATGCCACTCCTCTCTGTCCTGTTGATGCCTGGATTTCCCTCCGTCTCTGCGCCTCACCTTACATCGGAACTCTTTTCTCCCCACTGTGTGGGCGCACATGCAGATGTGTGTGTGTGGGTGTGTTTGTGTGTGTGGGGGGGTGCTGCTGGAGCTTGTGCAGTGTTGTGGATGGGCCTCCCCTTGGCTCCTAAGAGTCCAGACAGTATCTAGAATCAGGCTTGTTGGGGACCACAGCCCCCTCCTCCAGGAAGCTCTCCTGACCTGCCCTTTCGCAGGGAGAGGTGTAGCCTCCTCCTCTGCACGCAGACAGCACGGACCGCCCTGTCCTCATCCAGCTGGATTTGGTGGGGGGCTGGTCTCTGTTCCCGGCAGGTGCTGAGCACAGCTGTGGCCTCGGCAAGCGTTTCTTGGGTAAATTACTCATCCTCCAGTCCAGTCTCCCCTTTTATGGGTGAGGGTGGAAGTCAAGGACCTTTCTGGCCCACAGGCAGAAGTGGGCAGAGCTGGGCAGCTGCAGTGCGGGCCCCCACCCCGGGCTGCTGTGTCCCTGTCACCATCTGGGGCTGACTCAGAGCCAGCCTGGAGCTCTCCCCTCTGCCTCACCCTTTCCTGGTGGAGGATTCCCTGTCCTCACCAGAACCTGAGGACTTCCATGTTCTAGGCCTGGGATTCAGATTCTGACTCCTCGGCTCTGCCGTGTGACCCTGGGCAGATGGCCTGACCTCTCTGACCTCATTCAGGTCTCATCCCTGACCTGGGCACAACCAGTGGTCAGTTCAGGAGTGAGAGGACTGACTCGATCTCACTCCCCCATTGAAGAAATGCTGCCACCTCGTGGTTAAGAGGCTTAGAACCATTTCAAAAGCAGCTTTTAGACCAGCGCCCAACAGAAACGCAACGCCAGCCACACACAGAATTTCACATTTTCTAGCAGCCACGCTGAAGAGGTAACAGAAACAGATGAAATTGGTTTTAATAACAAATGCTATGTAACCCAGTATGTCCAAAGTATTCCAGTATTTTTACATTAATATAAAAATTATTAAATATTTACACTGTGTTTAGCACTAAGTCTGAAATTTGGTGTGCATTTTACACATCGCACACGTTGGTTTGAACTCGCCACTTGTGAGGGGCTCCGTAGCCACGTGGCTCTTGGCTGCTATACTGGAGAGCGGGGCTTGAAAGCCTTCTAGGGGCACAAGCTTTCATCCCGCTGTGCATTTGCAGTCTGCAGGGGGATCTGGGGATGTCTGTGTCCCATAGTGGGTGGGGTGGGGAAGTGATGGTGAACAGACCAGCCACCCACGGTTGCCCTGGCTTTGCTCTCTGGCTACCAGGGCAGGTGTGGCCTAGGATAAGCAGATAGTGGGCTTTGGGTCAGTGGGCTCACCCCTGTATGGTGAGGGGCAAAACCAGAGGCCTCTGGAGGCTGAGCCCGCTGGTGAAGCTCCAGCCACATCATGGAACTGGCCGTGTGGTCTTGGGGCAATTGTAGCCCCCGCGGGCCCCTTCCAGGCCATCCTGACTCTCCTGTGGCCACAGCAGCACCCACTGGGGCTTGCTGATTGTTGGGGGTAGAATTGTGTCTTCCAGAAAAGACATACTGATGGCATCATCCCTGGTACCTGTGAATGGAAACTTACTTGGAGATAGGGCCTTTGCAGATGAAATCTGATTGCCATGAGGCCACACGGGATTGGGGCAGGCCCTAAGCCCAGTGACTGGCATCCCTAGAAGAAGAGGGAGATTTGGACAGAGACAGACCCAGGGACAGAGTTCACACATGACAACAGAGGCAGGGACCGGAGTCCTGTGGTCACAAGCCAAGGAGCCCCTGGTGCCACCAGGAGCTGGAAGGGGCAGGAGGGGTCTTCCCTTAGAGCCTTCGCGGGGAGTGCCGCCCTGCAGACCCCCGATTGCAGCTTCCGGCCTCCAGGACGCTGAGTTGTTGCTGTGTTAACCCACGCATGGCGGGCACTTTGCGAGGGCAGCCCTGGCAAACAAACCCACCCCCTCTGTGCCTTGTACATGGCGGCCAGTGGAAGGGGGGTGACCGAGCCTGCAGACACTCTTCCGGCCCCTTGGGAAACACCGATGAGGCTGCACAGCTGGTTGGGGGTCACAACGGACAGTCCTGCTCCTGCCTAGCAGGCGCCCCGAGCCTCTGTTGAGTGCTCACTGGGCACCTCGCCTGCTGTGCTGTTAGTCTCGATGGGTCCTCTGACAGCCCTATGGGTAGGGGTGACCATTATCCCAATTCACACATGAGGAAACTGAGGCACAGGGAGTGGTTCATCCTGGAGCCTTAGTGCCCTCATCTGTGAATAGGGAAGACTCAAAGCCACAGGAAGCCAGGAGGGCTCACCTGTCCAGGCCCTGTGTGATGGTCCAGTCACTCGTGTGGGTGCTCAGTGGCTTTGGAGGAGCAGGTGCAGGGATGGACCCCTCACCTTGCAGCTCCCCAAGGCCAGCAGAGGCCCCGAGGTCAAGTCAAAGTCAGTTCTTCCGCTCGCTCACGTCTGCTGTGTGTCTAGACGAAGCTCCAGGTTCACCTGGGCCGCCAGCTCAGGGCCAGGCCAAGGTCAGTGCCAGCTGGGCACCGTCAGAGCCCTGTGATGAGTGCCCAGGGAGTGGAGTAGGAGTGCTGGGCTGGGATCACCTTGACCCCTGAGCTGACGGCACGGAAGCATCTGCCTCAGTCCAAGCTCAGTGCAGGATGGGACCGCGAGTCAGCTGAGTGCAGAGCCTGGTGCCGGAGTGGCCCCATTGGTGGCCAGCTCTTCACACTGGTGCCCACTGGGGCTCCTCGAGGGATGGGTGCTCACATGGGTCCGTGTCCGGATCAAGCCTTTTATCTGTTCTTCCCAACATCACCCAGTTGTCTTTAGCTACACAGACAGGCAGGTGAGGGCACAGTATTCCAGGCAGAATCCCGGATCAGCTTTTTTTCATTCCTTTTTCCCTAAAGTTTGGGTTCAAGCTGTCATGCCTCCTTTATGCTGCAGATGGGTGGAGTCTGGGGACACTCTGGACCCTGAAGGCCTGAGAGTCACTGAGAGTGCCTGGAGAGCCCCACGCCCACAGGCCTATGACAGCCGTCGGGGGTACTCAAGCTCCCCTGTGCTCACTGCAGAACACGTTGTGGGCACCCACAGGCATGGATGGGCAGGCATGGATGGGCGGCCACAGGTGGGCTGGCACACTACAGCCCCCTCTCTCGGGTTAGGGCTGGCAGCCCCGCTCTCAGATGCTTTAGGAAAACAATACCCTTACCTGTTACTCTCCCCTGCTTTGCACAGCACGGGCTCCTGCAGCGGGTCTCTGCGTTGTTCTGAAACTGTTGCGGTAATGATATGCATTGTGACTCTGAAGCCTCTAACCCATGCCAAATCCTGGGCTGGGCCCAGACTATGGACCGTCTCATCTCAGTATTTCTGCAAAATGATGATAGTGAACCCATGTGAAATGGGGGAGACGGAGACACGAAAGAGCCACATGTCTGGGCCCCCTGCTGCGAGGCAGGGTTTGCACGTGGGCACAGTGGTCTGGGGCTGGGCATCTTCCCTGCCCTCCACGGCCCTCATGGCCCATGGTCCATGTTCCCTACCAGCTTGGACAGGGAGGGAGAGTGAGCCTAAGTGCCACCGAGTCTTCCGCAGGGTCGCCTGCATACGCCCCGTTCCACACCGGGGAGCACTGTGCCGACCCCTTTGGTCGTCGGTTATGGGTGTGGAAACCGGATCTCTCCCAGGAGTGCCTCGCGGTGGACAGTGTCCTAAATGTCGCCATCCCACCAGAGCTTTGTGAGCCGATTGGTGTGGGGATCAGGGACTGTGGTTGCCCAGTCCACGGTGGGGAAACCGAGTCCCAGGAGGTTCCCAAGAGTGGGCACTGCCTGGCCGCAGAGCAGTCCAGGTCTCTGTGACCGTTAGGACAGTTGGCCTATTTGCTTCCTTACATGTGCTCAGCCAAGTTTTCACAGCCCCCAGATCCTAGGCTGAGCGTGGAAAAGCGGCCTGCGTCTCCCAGCTCCAGGCTCCGGGCTTCGGCTGCAGGTGCAGGGTCACAGCCAGGACTTTTCCTCCACTTCAGCCTGCTTGCCGCCTCCCTCTGGCCTCCCCACCCACTCCACACAACCCTCGGGTCACGTCTCCTCTCCGGGTCCCGCTGCTCCCACCGCCCAGCTTGAGACCCCTCTGGCCAGGTGGACTCCAGCATGGGCTGGTCTCAGCATTAGCTGGGTTTTAAACCTGACACCGAGTTCCCTGCCTTGGAGGCGTTCTCCCGCTTGATGCACACAGAGCCTTGAGCTCTGTGTCATCGGGGCCTGTAGCAGCTGGCGTTGCTTAGGGTGGCTGTGCTTGGCCTTCCCGGGGGTCTTACTGTTGGGGTCTGTGTCGGGGCTTCGGAAAGGGCCCTCAAAACCCCAGGATTGCGAGGAGAGTTTTGTGCGTTGACCCTTCTTTCTTGGAAGAGGGCCCCTGACTCAGGAAACAGGGAGAGGCCACACCCTGGTGGTGGCCTTGGGGGCCCGGGACCTGCGTGGCTGACTCTGGGAGGGTCTGGGTCCGTGGTAGAGCGGTGCCTGCTGGTGAGGGCTCTGGGGGCTGACTGTTAACACTTCTGGAATCTTCTGAGGACTCAGCAGCTTACTGTGGGAAGCTTGAGGTTGGCCACCGGCGAGGCACTTGCACCATAGCACTCACAGACCCCGCATCGGGGCTCTTCTGTCCTGGACAGCAGGCTGTGGGCACCGCTGCTCAGCCCCAGGCTTCGAGCTAGATGCCACTGACCCCCACTGCTGCCCAGGTGACTGACCTTAGGCAGGTCATGTGAGCTCTCAGACGCAGCCTTGGCACCTGGGAAATGGGGGTGACTGCCGTGAAGACTCCACGTGATGGCACTGGCAGAGGGCGGCCCAGGCTGGTCCCCACCTGTGCTCAGGGGCCCTGGGTGTGTGTCGCCCGGTGAGTGAGGTGGGCCAGGCAGGCCCCTAATGGTGCTGTGTCTCTCTTTCCAGGTGAATGCCACAGGCCGCCAGCTGCAGACAGCGGTACAGTACCGGGACCTCCCTGGCTTCTGTTCTGTAGGAGGGCTGCAGCCCCCACACTGTCAGAGCACTTTAGGCAGCTGAACACGTGATGTCAGAAGTGGGTAATGGATAACACAGCCCATTAATCAAACCAGAACCCCCTCTCAAACAGCCAGAGAAAAATTAGACACAACAAAAACACATCAGCCAGGAAAACGTTCCCCGGCTTCCCACCGGGCTACGCCCAGCCTAGCCCCTGCAGAGACCTCCTCTCCATCTGTCCCCCTGCCTGCCTGTTCCCATCCCCACTCCAGGGGTCAGCTCTAGGTGGGCTGGGCCAGGCCTCGCAGTCACACGTGCTGCGTTTGGCCCTTGTCCATGTGCATTTCGTGGTCTCTGGCTCTGTGCCGGGCCCCCGCTGAGTCTGGGATGTGGGTGAGTCCCCTCCCCCACCAGGCCCCGATTTCCTCCTTTGTGAAGTGAGGAGGGCTAGACGGATCTTGTGAGATGGTTTCAGAAGTGATGTGAGATCCAACCAACGTCAAGTGCTCAGGTCAGGGCTTAAGACAGGGCTTTTTCCCTGAAAGGAGCAGACATTTTATGGGGCCTCCTGACAGATTTGAGCATCTGGTATATTCTAAGTGGAGGAACTAGGCTTTAAAAAAATCAGAAAAAAGTCTTCCCGGTACAAAATCAATGACATATGTAAGATGTCTGTTCTATTTTATTTTTTATTTATTTTATTTTTATTTTTAGAGATGGGAGTTTTGCTATGTTACCCAGGCTGGTCTCAAACTCCTGGCCTCAAGTGATCCTCCCATCTCGGCCTCCCAAAGTACTGGGATTACAGGTGTGAGCCACCACACCCACTGTAAAATGTGGGGAGCAGGGCAATATGAGGCAAAAAGAATCCTGTCCTGGCCGGGTGTGGAGGCTCACGCCTGTAATCCAGCACTTTGGGAGGCTGAGGTGGGCAGATCATGAGATCAAAAGATTAAGACCATCCTGGCCAACATGGTAAAACCTGTCTCTACTAAAAATACAAAAATTAGCTGGGCGTGGTGGCGTGAGCCTGTAGTCCCAGCGACTCAGGAGGCTGAGATAGGAGAATCGCTTGAACCCGGGAGGCAGAGGTTACAGTGAGCCGAGATGGCACCACTGCCCACTGTACTCCAGCCTGGCGACAGAGCAAGACTCTGTCTCAAAAAAAAAAAAAATTCCCGTCCTTTCTAGACTTTGACATGAGAAGTGGCAAAATGTGGTGAGTTGTCCCATGTGATGCCACATCTGGAAAGTCTAACTGAAGAAAAGAGAAGGCCGCCTGGGGGTGCGGGCATGGAGCCAGCGGCTGTGGGGACACAGTCTGCTCCCAAGGGGGCCGGAGGGCCCTGCTAGGCCGACGAGGGCCTTAGAGATGGGGCATCTGGAGCTGGACAAACAGCTGTGATGAGGAAACAGGAAGGGGCCCAGCAACAGTGGGGACCTGCCTCCTGCCTGGGCTTAAGGCGTCCCTGCGGGCCGCGGAGCAGAGATTAGCCTGGCTGAGCCGTGTCTGCCATGACCTGCTTCTCATCCAAGTCCTGAGCCCCACCTGACCCTTTAGGGTCCCCAAAGGCACGAGACGCCCAAAGCAGGGTGTGTCTTTGGGACACCTTTGCACTGCGCTGTGGCTCCCAGTTGGGTTGTGCCTGTCCCTGCCTAACTCGGTGTCGGCTGGCCACCTTCATGGGCCCTTGCACAGAGGGAGCTGCTGAGGCTCAGGGCAGCCTGCTGCCATGCTCGCCAGTGGGTAGCTGAGCCTGGTCGGTCTTAGGCGCCTTCTCTGGTCTCTCACAGGCTCTGATTCCTGCACAGTATCTGTTGTCCTGGGCCTCCCCCGCCAGACTGTGGGTGCCCCCTCCCTGCAGGCCCTGGCCCTTCGTAAATGTGTGACGTGTGACAGTCAGGGCCACTGCGGGAGGGACTGACCTGCCGACCCTGCCTCCCCAGCCACCTGCGTGGACCTGCAGCTGAGGACCTGCAGTGACGCCACCTACAACCACACCACCTTCCCCACTCCGCTGCAGCACCGGTCGCGGGAGGCGGTGGAGGCCAGCTCCGAGTACATCCTCCTGAGCATCCTGCACCAGCTCCTGGAGGGCCAGTGCAACCCTGACCTGCGGCTGCTGGGCTGTGCTGTGCTGGCCCCCCGGTGTGAGGCCGGCTGGGTGCGCAGACCCTGCCGGCATGTCTGCGAGGGCCTGCGCGAGGCCTGCCAGCCTGCCTTCGACGCCATCGACATGGCCTGGCCTTACTTCCTCGACTGCCACCGATACTTCCAGCGTGAAGACGAGGGCTGCTATGACCCGCTGGAGAAGCTTCGGGGTAAGGGAAGGTGGCGGGGTTGTGCGTGTAGTCATGGGGTCCAGGTGGTCACGGAGGACCAAGAGCCACACTAGAAGAAGCGTGAGGCCTCTTCCATCGGCAGCGATGGTGCAGGCACTGGCAGACGGCAGGGCCACTCCCCAGGTCAGCATGTTCCCCACAGAACAGTGCCAGGCAGGGCTGGAGGCTCAGTGCCGATGGGGGTTCCTCTCGCTGCCCAGGGGCCCCCGGCAGAAGGCTCCAGCCCCTTAGGGGCAGGCTGGGGTAGAAGGTGGTGAGTCTGAGTGGGGGCAGTGCCCCTGCCCAGGATGCAACGAAGAGGCCTCCCGTGGGGGAGCCTGGGCTCAGAGGGCAGGGCTGGCCCCGGGGGTCCAGTCCTTGGCCACAGACCCTCCAGCCACAGCGCTCACCCTGGACAAGGGTGGACAGAGCATTGACTCTCCCCGGGAAGCCCGGCGGGCAGAGCTTCACGACTGCCCGCCGCCGGGCCAGGAAGATCCACAGAGGGTTTGGCCTGAAGCGACTGCTCCCAGCGGGATCTGCACTGCCCTGTGGGCTCAGGGAGGGGGAGCGGCTGTGGAAAAGCCTTCGGGGTCTTGTGTGGATAAATCAGTGGAGGAGGGGTGGGCAGGCCTGGACCACAGTGGGCCACTTGTCTCCAAGGTGAGCAAAGAGGTCCCAGAGGGGCCGCTTGCCAGCGGGGCTGGGGGTCCCTGCATGGAGGTCCCTGCGTCTGCTGTCCCACGAGTCGGTGTCCACCAGAGACCCTGTGTGATCTGCAGCAGCCCTGGCCTGTTAGACTGTCCTGTGGGAGAGAAATGTTCTATTCTGTGCTGTCCAAGACACTCACACTGGCTGCCCGTGGCCACCAAGGCTGGGCGCGGCTCTTGCCTCTGAGGCCTGGCTGTGGGCGTCTCATCACATCTGAATGGGTCTGAACCTGCCTTTGAACAGCCTAGGGCCAAAATGTGCCATGCTCACCTGTGCAGGGCAGCGTCCACTCATAGTTGAGTTCAGAGGACCTCACCGTGGGTGCCACACGTACTAGCTCACACGAGTCTCCATGGAAGAGGAAGCGGAGTCTCAGGAAGGGTGACAGCACTGGGGTCTTTAGCTGGAGTGGCCCAGGCCCATCACGAGTGGAGGGGTGGATTGGCCATTCATCAAACAGCGACCAAGTGCCCGCTGTACATGTGGCTCTGTGCTGGGGCATTGAGGAGGGCAGGAGAGGGGACACTCCATGAGCTCTGGGTTCCAGGCTGTGTCTGGCACTCAGAGTTGATCCTGGCACGTCTTGGAGCCTCTGGCTCCCAATCTGAGAAAGACGGACTCTGTCTACCCTGGGTTTCCATGCAGATGCAGCAGCGGTGGGGGGTGTTGTCCTTTGCCAGCAGGTGGGAGCCAGCTGCCTGCCGAGCTCAGTCCCTCAGAGGTGGTGGAGGTGCCTGGGGGAGGCCAGGGAGGCGAGGACAGATGCCAAGCCCACAGCCTGGGAAAGCCCAAGGACACGGCTTGAGGTTATTTTGGGCATCTCCTCTGCCAAATTGCTGGCTTCCTCTGCTGTCTTTCCCCTGGAGAACCGTTTTGAGCAGAAGCAAAACCACAGGGCGAGGAGAAGTTAGAGAAACACATGAACCTCTGCGGACCCGGGAACAGCCTGCGGGCACCTGCGTCACGCTCCTGTGGGCCTGGCTGTGCCGCTCCCACCCCCGGTGAGGCAGAGGGAGCTGGGGGTCACAGGGTGGTCCTCAGGGCGCCTCTGTTCTAGTGGAGGAAGAATGGCGGGGAAGCCGGCGCATATGCGGCATAGAGACATCCATTTTCTAAAGCCAGAACCCTCCCTCTTCCCCCCAGTCCTTCCCAGAACCCCGCTTTCAGTTTCCTCCCTGTGCGGGCGCTCGCTGCTGTACTAGTGAGGTGGTAACAGAAACACTGGGCAGCCTTACAGCAGCGGGGTGGGGGCAGGGGGCACTGCTAGGAGCCTTCCCGTTGACACCATTCACCACGCAAACGGAGCAGAATCCTGACCTGCTGACCTGCGTGAGCGCCACACCGCCATGGAAAACGCAGCCAGGAAGAGCTCCCCTGCACACCCAGCTGGGGTTTGCCAGGGGTCCAGGACCGCACCGAGCTCTGTTCCTTTCTGTGCTCCTGCTCCGTATTTTAGGAACTTCCCAAAGTGGCCACAGAGTACGTGCATTCACAGTCACATTAGGAGCCATGGCGCTGTGCAGTGTACACATCTTGGGTGCCATTTGGCTTAGATACTGCTGTAGGCACTGCAGGGAGAATTTGAATTGGAGCTAGAGCTGTCCAGGCATTGCTGTCGTGCAGAGGGGGCTGAGGGGGAGCTGTGCGTGGTCAGCGTTCCCAGGCCGTGGTAGGAAGCCTTGGGGTCTGACACTGACCGAGCCCCCCTGCTGCTCCCTCAGGAGGCCTGGAGGCCGACGAGGCGCTGCCCTCGGGGCTGCCGCCCACCTTCATCCGCTTCAGCCACCACTCCTACGCCCAGATGGCACGTGTGCTGAGGCGGACGGCCGCCCGCTGCGCCCACGTGGCCAGAACCTACAGCATCGGGCGCAGCTTTGACGGCAGGGACCTGCTGGTCATCGAGTTCTCCAGCCGCCCCGGCCAGCACGAGCTGAGTGAGTGCTCTTGGGAGGCCTGGCCTGGCCCTGCTTCAGGAAAGGGCTCGGGCCGCTCCGCCTTGGGGTGCACACGTTGGCGGGGTGTTTGGGATCCTGGGCATGGCCGAAGGCGTCAGGGTGTTGCTGGGGGAAGCTGTACCCCACTGGGCATGTGCGACTCCCATATGTGAAAAGACTTCCCCCAGACATCCGTCTTGCTTCAAAATTTAGGGAGGCAGGCTAGTTATTTCATAATTATGGAGACATTGATCTAGTGGCTGAAAAGACATAAAACAAACAGCCGCCCTTGCGCAGGCTGGAGTGCAGTGGCGTGATCTCGGCTCACGGCAACCTCCACCTCCTGGGCTCAAGCAATTGTGCCTCAGCCTCCCAAGTAGCTGGGACTACAGGGGCACGCCACCACACCTGGCTAATTTTTGTAGTTTTAGTAGAAAGGGGTTTCACCACGTTGGCCAGGCTAGTCTCTAACTTTTGACCTCAGATGATCCGCCCACCTCGGCCTCCCAAAGTGCTGGGATTACAGGTGGGAGCCACCGTGCCTGGCCAAACAAGAAATTTTCGATGGAAAAGATGGTGTGGGGATGGGGCCTGCGGGGAGATAGTGAGACTGTCTGGGAGTTGCCTGGGAGGCTGGAGGGAGGAGAGCACCGTCCCTGCATGTCACAGGCGTAAGTCAGGGAGGAGCAAAACAAAGGCCACAGGAGTCCAGGCCCTTCTGCACTTAGAAGGAGTGAGTGGCCACACGCTGTGCGTTTTCTCCATTTGAAGACTTTGTCTGTGCGGCCCTGGTTCCTGGGCACCCGACCGCTCCCTTTCCAAACTGCTCCAGGAGTGTGACACTGCAGAGTGCTATAAATAAAGAGATTTTTCTATTTAAAGAATCCAAGTCCGTTTTCATTCATCAGGCTTTGGATCCTGTTTTGAGGTGGGAGCGGGCAGTATGGAAACTGCTAGGTATTTTTGTTCCTTCAAAGGCTTCTTCCTGCAGGGCATATTAGGAAATCAAATTTTATCGCTGTCATAATTTGCTACCCTAAGTTGCAAAGACCCACCCAGGCTGGTAGTGTCTAAGAATCTAGGATGTTCTAGCAAACACCCAGACCTTCTGGATGGGAGGCCTCTGTTTCCCACGTTGGGGAGGTCCCCCTCCCCCAGGGCCCTGAGGGCATTCAGGGTTGGAGTCCAGGGCTTCCTGGGGTCAGCGAGTCCGAGTCCTGGCTGGGCCTCAGCCCCCAGCCCACCTGTCCCATGAGCACATTAGTCAAGCAGAATCAATCAGTCTAGAAGCAGCCTCCATTTGACTCTTGATCCTCACCAGTAACTGAAAAATGTGCCTATTCTTGGATTATGGACCCGGGCCTTTTCAGGGTTGGCAGCCTCAGCCAGTCTTCATTCTACTGGCCCGGGCAGCACAGACGCCATGAGCCCAAAGGCCCTTTCTCTTACCAAAGGGCCAGAGGCCACCTGGCCACACCCTGGCCCCCAAGGCCCACTATGCTCCCCCTCCAACTGTGACATGCTCTGGGCAGGAGGCAGAGGTTCTCTACAGCACTGGAATTTGATGGCAAGGGGTGCCCCTATGCAGAAGGCCAAGGGAGGTGACCGGCACAGAAAGCCTCCTGGGTAATTTATACCCTGGGATGTGGCATCCGAGGAACATGGGTGTTTCCCCTCATCCCTGGAGGTCCCTAGGCCACACATAGCTGGGGAGGGAGATACCATTTTCCAGGTGAGCAATGTGAGGCTTAGAGAGGAGGGGTGACTTGCCTGTGGTCACACAGCTAGTAAGGCCATGGAGCCTGGTCCACTCTTCTTCCTGTAGTCCACTCATTTATCCATCCATCCATCCATCCACTCATCCATCCATCCATCCATTTATGCATGCATGCATACATCTATCCATCCATCCATCCATCCATTTATGCATGCATACATCCATCTGTCCATCCATCCATCCATCCATTTATGCATGCATGCGTCCATCTGTCCATCCATCCATCCATCCATTTATGCATGTAGGCATCCATCTGTCCATCCATCCATTTATGCATGCATAATTTATTCAGCCATTACACATCCATTCATCCATTATCCATCCATCTATTCATTCATGTATCAATTTATCCATTATTTCATCCAGCCATTATTCATCCATCTATCCATCCATCTTTGATCTATCCATCTATCCATTCATCCATCATTGATATATCTATCCATCCACCCATCCATCCATCATCTATTCGTGCATCCATCCAGCCATTATCCATCCATCTATTCATCTATCCATCCATCATCAATATATCTATCCATCCATCCATCACAGATCCATCCATCCATCTGTCCATCCTTCATCGATGTACCTATTCATCCATTCACCCACCCATTCATCCACTGAAGGGTCAACTGTCTTCCCAGTCCAGCACCAATGTGCACCTTGACTTACTGCACAAACATGAGGAGTGACCATCAGTGGAATCTGCGTGGATCAATCATAACATATATTGTTAATATTCTTGAGTTATGCTAACTAATAATTCTGGCTAGACAAAAACTGAGCTCAGCGAAAGTGATGACCTTGATGAGACCTCATTATATACAGAGATTCTTGAGTCAAAACAAGTATGAATCGGTCCCAGCCCATCTGGTCACCCCTGCTGAGGTCCCCTCTGGGGACCCCAGGCTTTGAGATGATGCCCAAAGTCTCTGTATTTGCCCCCAGTGGAGCCTGAGGTGAAGCTCATTGGCAACATCCACGGAAACGAGGTGGTGGGCCGGGAGATGCTCATCTACCTGACCCAGTACCTGTGCTCCGAGTACCTGCTGGGCAACCCCCGCATTCAGCGCCTGCTCAACACCACTCGCATCCACCTGCTGCCCTCCATGAACCCTGACGGCTACGAGGTGGCCGCCGCCGAGGTGAGCACCCAGATGCCTGGACCCTGTGGGCCGCTGCCCGCACTGCCCCTCATTGATTCATTCACGACTCATTTATGCTGGAGGTGCGTTGCTTCCTCCTCTCTTGGAGAGGGGCATTCAGCAGGCCGACACTGGCAGAGCCCTGCTTCAGGGGCTTGGTGAGAGGGAAGGCACGGAGAATACTAGGTGTATTAAGAAGGTGATACCTGCGGTAGAGGAAAATGATGGAAAGGGAGTTGACGGTGCCCGTGTGTGTCGGGGGGTGTCAGGGGAGCTCTTGGGTATGTGAGCGACCAGCAGAGCAGGTGCAGTTCACTGTTGGGGGCACCCCACTTGGGGGGAGCAGCCAGGGATGGTCCTGAGGCTGTGGCATCAGCATGGATCCCCGGGAAGGGAGTGCCGGGGTGGAGAGGTGGTCAAGGGCGTCAGGCAAACTCATCATATAAAGCCGGGGAAAACCGAAGCCCCTGGCCCTGACCCTCAGCCCAGCGTGAGACCCATCTGGAAGGAGGAAGGTGGGGTGTGCTGACTGCAGTTGGGGGCTGGCCGTGTTTTCAGGGTGCCGGTTATAACGGGTGGACGAGCGGGAGGCAGAACGCGCAGAACCTGGATCTGAACCGAAACTTTCCAGACCTGACTTCCGAATACTACCGGCTGGCGGGGACCCGCAGTGTGCGCAGTGACCACATCCCCATCCCTGAGCACTACTGGTGGGGTAAGGTAGGAGCCGCTGCTGCCCATACCTGTCACCACCGAGGCATGCAGGGGTCCCTGGTTATTCCAGGCCTCTCTGGTGCTGTCCTTCCCTGGGGCAGGAGAGCCTCAGAGCTCCTGCCTTAGTCACCTGTCTGTGAAACAGGGACAGCTCCTTGCTGGGCTGTCGGTGAGATTCAGAGATTAATGCTGGAAACCCCTAGATCCCTGCAGGGGCCCAGTGATGGGGGCCGAGTCAGGCTGGTGCATTGATGTAGAGACTGTCAGTGGCTTTCTAGGATGTTCTAGCAAACACCCAGACCTTCTGGATGGGCGGTCTCTGCTTCCCATGTTGGGGAGGTCCCCCTCCCCCAGGGCACTGAGGGCATTCAGGGTTGGAGTCCAGAGCTTCCTGGGGGTCAGTGAGTCCGAGTCCAGCCTGGGCCTCAGCCCCCAGCCCACCTGTCCCATGAGCACATTAGTCAAGCAGAATCGATCAGTCTAGAAGCAGCCTCCATTTGACTCTTGATCCTCACCAGTTGGACCCAGAGGGCTGTGGAAGCCCGGGGCATGGCTGGGGGCTGGCGGGGAAGCCCAGCCCTGAGGGCGGCCTCCTCTATCCTGGGCAGGTGGCCCCGGAGACGAAGGCAATAATGAAGTGGATGCAGAACATCCCGTTCGTGCTCTCAGCCAGCCTTCACGGGGGCGACCTGGTGGTGTCCTACCCCTTCGACTTTTCCAAGCACCCACAGGAGGAGAAGATGTTTTCTCCCACGCCTGATGAGAAGGTAAGAGGGCCGCGGGGTGCGTGCAGGGAAGGGAGACTGTGCGCACGATCCCCTTGGAGCTGGTGCACTTCCGGTCCTGGTTCTGAGCTCCATGAAGACAAAGCTCCCAGGAGCCTCTGCTCAGATCTGGTCAGCATCAGCCCCTCCAGGCCCAGCTCTGCAGAGGAGCCTCCTCCTCCTGGAAGTCTGCAGCCTCAGGAGCCCTCGCTCCCCTGATCTCTCTGAGGCTGGCTGCACTGCCTTTCCCAAGTCCCCATCTGGGAGCTCCTGGGGTGGGGGACCCTGGCTCAGCCCCGGGTTCCTCTGAGTGCCACTCTGCACCTGGCGGGGTCCCCAGTGCTTCCCAGTGCAGGGGAGTGCGTTTCCAGGAGGCGCCGGCAGAGGGCAGTGCTGCAGCACACAAGGCACCTGCCCGTCCCGGGGATCCTGCGTGTTTCTCACCTGGGCCCCTCTGGAGTTAGTGGGTACAGGCGCATATGGAAGATGTTCTGGCTCCACCATGCACCTGGGCCCTTAGGCGAGGCTCCTCCCCTTTCCAGACCTCAGTTTCTCCTACTGTTTGCAGAGCAGCCAGCGATGAGACTAGTAATGAAGCTGGGACTCTCCCAACCCACCCTAACCTTAGGAAGCCCTGCTGGGGGAAGGGTGCGGAGTTGGTCGCTTCCCACACTGTGGATGAGAAAGCGGAGGCTGAGGGAGGGGTTGTGATTGGAGGTGGGCCTCAGCCTCCAGCCCCCAGCCCCCAGCCCCCAGCTCTCAGCTGCGGATCCTGGAGCTTAGCTGCCTGAATTGCCCCTGGAAGTCCCTACCCCACGGGAGGCCAGGCCTGCCCTCCACCTGGCCCCTGGATGGCCCGAGTCAGTCCCCAGGCCTCGTGGAGAGCCAGGCCTGCCCTCCACCTCCCTCCCTGCACTTTCCCTTGGTGTTTGGGGGAAGGGGCAGGGACAGAGGGACTGGCCCTGGATGGGCAAGTGCCAGGTGCCAAGCCCCTGACAGTGGCATTCGCACGTCATTTGTTCTTCTCTCTGGGGCCACCCAGCCAGGCACACAGCTGGGCCCCCATTGGCACTCAGATATCAACCCTGGGTCACCCAGCCCCTCCTTGTCCTGGGGCCACCACTGCGAATGCAAACGGGACTGGTCCCTGTGCTGGGAGTCCTCAGTCTAGGGTGGGAGATGGGGCCAGAAACTGGCAAGGAGATGCCAGGGCTACAGAGGGGCTGCGAGTGCACGTGTGTGCAAGCATGGGTGCTTGTGTGTGTGTGCATGGGTGACTGTGTGTGTGTGTGCATGTCTGTGTGTGCACAGGTGCCTGTGTGAGTGTGCATGGGTGCCTGTGTGTGTGTGCATGGGTGCCTGTGTGTACATTGGTGCCTATGTGTGCTTGTGCATGCCTGTGTGTGCATGGATGCCAGTGTGTGTGTGTGCATGCCTGTGTGTGCATGGGTGCATGTGTGTGTGCCTGTGTGTGTGTGTGCATGGGTGCCTGTGCGTGCATGAAAACACGTGCATGTGTCAGGGGTGAAGCCGCAGCCTGGTCTGGGACTGAAAGAGGGCTTCCATGAGGTGGCAGTTTCCCAAAGGGAGCCCATGGACGAGGTGGAGATTTCCAGCCGTGGGGCAGGGAGGGGCACTAGAGGCACAGGCCACCTAGGGCAGAGACCCAGGGGAGCCCCAGGGAGCCTGGTGCAGGGGCCCATGCTGAGTGCTGTGGCCCAGCAGGAGTAGTTGGAGCAGGCTGAGCACCCTGCAGACCAGGGCGGCGACAGCAACACCCGGACCAGCGGCGCATCTGCCCTGCACTTGTTCATGCTCCCACGGTCACTCCTTCAGTAGTTCATCACTAACTCACTCCCTCACTAATTCACTCATCCATTCACTCCCTCACTCATTCACTCATTCACTCACTCCCTCACTCATTTACTCATTCACTCACTCTTTCACTCACACATTCACTCATTCATTCATTCACTCATTCACTTATTCTTTCACTCATTTGTTCACTCATTTACTCATCACTCATTCCCTCACTCATCACTCACTCATTCACTCACTCATCACTCATTCACTCACTCATCACGCACTATTCACTCATTCATTCACTCACTCATCACTCACTCTCTCATTCACTCATTCCTCACTCATCACTCACTCATTCTCTAATTCATTCACCCACTCATTCACTCACTCATTCTCTCATTCATTCATTCACTCACCATTCACTTACTCATTCTCTCATTCATTCATTCACTCACTCATCACTCATTCTCTCATTTATTCACTCATTCACTCACTCTTGTTCTTTCACTCATTTACTCCCACACTCCCTCCTACCCTCCCTCATTCATTCATTGACTCTTGCAGGCAGGACACACCAAGGGTGCAAGGGGCTGAGGTGTCTGGTTCTCTGCTCGGACCTTTGTAAGTGCCTGCAGGGGTGACTGGGTGGCCTTCACTGTTGGCCTGGCCTTGCGCCCCTGTGCTCTTGGGGGCAATGGCAGCTGGGCAGGGCAGGTGTCCACCTCTGCACAGACCCAGTGTCTCTCAGCCTCAGAGCCAGATGTGAGATGTCCCCAGGTCACCCTGGATCACCCATCAGAGTCAGAGAAAATGAGATTGTTCCCAAGCCATCAATCATCAGGCTGTGATGGTGCAGCCCTGTGGCCGGCAGTGATCTCTGGAAACCAGAGACCCAGGAGGAGCCTGGGGTTGGTGGGGGAGCATGAGATGGGTGGGCTGGCTGAGATATGCCAAGGTTCCCTTTCCCCAAACTTCCATGGTGCCCTACGGACGAGAGCCAGCACCTGGGGGCAGTGTTCAAGGCCCTGCAGGCTGGCCATGGCCACCTCTTGCCCCTCCATATCTGCCCCTCTGCCCAAATGCTGCTCACGCTTTGGCTTTGCCCACACTCACTGTGGGAATCAGCATAGCCAGTTTCCCAAGGGCTTCCTGGGGCAGGAGCTGGGAAGGCTGGGTTTCCCACAGTCCTCAGCCTGTGTCCCTGGGTCCCTGTTCAGTCCAGCTCCCCGGCTCCTCCCTGGTTTCATTTATCTGTGTCTCTCTCTTGCCCACGTGCCCCCGGCCTCTGGACTGACAGCTTCTCTGACATCTTTGTCCTGCACCTGCCCTCCTAGGTCAGGCCTGTCTGAGCCACGCCTGGGCTCCTGCACCCCAGGGTTTTGGGGATTGGTGGTCGGCAGCCACCTTCCATGCCTTAGCCCTAGAGACTATCCAGGGTCAGCCTGGGACTTACAGATGGCCGAGAACTCCCACAAAGGAGGACCTGTGGACTCGGCCTGGGGGATGGGCGCAATGGGGGAAGCTCTGGGCTGGGGAGGGAGCGAGGCCATGAGGAGGGGCCTACGATCCCAGCCACACATCCAAACATGCCTGAGGTGGCATGTCCCATGGGCTGTGTCCTGTCCCTCTGTCAACTGCAGTGGAAGCTGGAAGGTGAGGCGGTCAGGGAGGGGCTTCCTGAAGGCTGAGTCCCAGCCTCTGATGGTGCTCGGGTGGGGAACGAAGCAGTGATTATTCACAGAATAAGTCGGCTTTGGAGATGAAGTTGGTAAAAACGCAGCCCACCTCTGCCTTCATTGCTCCAACAGCCCCAGCTTTATAAACTGCCAGGCCAACTTACATGCACCCTGCAGACACCACGATGGTGTGCACCCTCGGGAGAGAAAGTCCATACTCCCGGCTAGGTGCAGAGGCTTGGTGATCACCCCAGGGGCCCACACACCTGGCCTCCAGACTGACTGTGACCCACCTCCAGTCTTTGAACACACTGTCCTTTTCGGGACACCGTTCCTCTCTCCCACCTGCAGACACCATTCCCCTCTCCTCCCTGCGCTGCAGGTGTTTGCCCCGGTGGCTCCTCCCCTCGCTGACCCCAGCTTTCAGGGCATCCTGCAGGGGACCCTTTCCTGATCTGAGCCATGTCTCTTTTCCAGATGTTCAAGCTGCTGTCCAGAGCCTACGCCGAGGTCCACCCCATGATGATGGACAGGTCGGAGAACAGGTGTGGAGGCAACTTCCTGAAGAGGGGAAGCATCATCAACGGGGCGGACTGGTACAGCTTCACGGGAGGTGCGGTCCCTGAGGGGCGGGTCTGGGGTGGGGTGCTGCGGAGGCTGCGTGGGATAGGGCTGGGAGGGTGAGGAGGCTGCATGGGGTGGGGCTGGGAGGGTGCGGAGGCTGCGTGGGGTGGGGCTGGGAGAGAGACGGGGACTGTGGCCTCACTGGGGTCTGGTCAGGGACCGTCAACGGCAGCTGCAGGCTCTGTGGCTCAGGAGCTCTGAACTTTGGAAGGCCATGGGCTCCCTGTGACCCACAACACAGCCAGCCCTGTGGGTGCCGTCGCCCCAGGCCTGCCTTGGAGATGGTCATGGCTTCTGCTGAGCAAGAAACTCCAAGAGCAGATGGCACATAGGGCAGAAGCGGGTGTGGGCGGGGTCGGTCCATCTTGCTCCAAGGCCCCCTCAGCTGGCCAGGTGGCTGGTTGTTCCTAGCCCGGACCGGTGGTCTCCCTGGAGATGGAGCTAATAGAACCCTCCTAGGCTTTTGTCAGGACAGCATCTGAGTAATGGACGTTGTCACCACGTGGCCAGAAGCTGCGATGCCAGGGGTCTGTGTGGCTGCCCCGTGCTTTGAGCCTTTCCATTAGAAACCGATTCAGCCCTTACCTCACCAGAGACAGCAAGGGGGTGGGGAAGTCTGTGGTCTTTGCAAGCCACGTGGGCTCAAGATGCCGCTCTGCCCTTTCCTGGGGTAGGACCCTTAAATGCCTCATGGCTCCATCTGCACATCTGTGAAGCGGGGATCGTCCTGCCTACCTCACCATGATTCAGCCCCTCAGCCCTAGGAAGTGTTGCCGAGCACCCGCTGCGCTCGCCTGCCTGCTGGGCACTCGGCCGGCACCCCTGATGTCCTGGTCGTCTCTGCCACAGGCATGTCCGACTTCAACTACCTGCACACCAACTGCTTTGAGATCACGGTGGAGCTGGGCTGCGTGAAGTTCCCCCCCGAGGAGGCCCTGTACACGCTCTGGCAGCACAACAAGGAGTCGTTGCTGAATTTTTTGGAGACAGTGAGTTCTCAGAGGGGCTCGGGGCTCCAGCCCAGCGGGGACCCTGGGAGGGCTGGGTGGGATTCAGGCCCCCAGGGCGGCCCCCGCAGCCTCACTGCGCCCACACGTGCGCTCCTCTCACCACACTGGTTCCGGGGTTAACTGTCCCTGCACATGCAACGTGAGATGCAGCAGCTGGCTCTCCTCTGCGTGCAGTGGGGGGCCGGGGCGGCAAGCCCGTGTGTCGGAGTCCCTATGAGCAAGGAAGTCATGGCCTAAAGCAGCACAATTTAGCAAGGGAGCACAGGGTCTGGGCAGCCTGGCGAGGTGACAGACCCAGCCTGGAGGCCCGGGGGTTTCCTAGAGGAGGCGGCCACTGGGCTTCATCTTGAAGAAGGGTAGGAGAAGTCAAACCACAGGACAGAGAGAGCTCCCAGCAGAGGGGAGCATGCTAGAACCCCATGGGGCCTTTGAGACCCTTGAGAGGCGCTGAGGCTGTGGTGAGGACTCAAGCCGTGGGGTGGGGCGGGTGCTGTGCTCCAGGAGGCACAGGAGTAAGGGCTCTGGGCAGCAGGGGAGCTGTGTGGCTCAGGCAGGGCTTTGGGGTCTCAGAGGGGAGGGCAGAGGCAGGAAGAACTGACTGGCAGGTGAGTGGGGATGACAGAATGTGTCTAAAATGACCCCCTTGCCGCCCCCGAGAGCCAAGGTCTCCCCAGCACTCAGTGTCAGTGTGGGGACTCTGTGCCCGCGTCTGCTCCCTTTGCAGCAGGGCTCACACCGAGGGTGCTGAGGACCCCAGGAAGGGCCCGGGTGTCACACGGAAGAGCCTGGTTTCTGAAGAAGCTTCTGCTATTTTTTCCCAAGCATTTTCAAGAATCATGCAAATTGCATATGAGTGCAGATGCCCAGTGAGACGCAGGCCTCGGAAGGAGTGTGCTGTGGCAGCAAAGAGGGTTGAGGGCACAGCACCCACAGCACTGTACAGTTGGCACCCACCCACACAGGGCACCCCATCCTGACACTGGGCTGGGCGGTCGACGAGGCCGCCCCATTTTATAGATGGAGCTGAGGGGATGGTTGGGGCTAGCCTGGGGTCTCCAGGCCACACACGGGCTCGTGCTCTGGGCTCCCAGTGTCTGTGAGACAGCTGGAGGAGGAGACAGAGGGTTAGAGACTGACATGGCCTGTCTGGTGTTGCCCAGATCTGCTTGTTCCGAAGCTATCTGTCCATGAGCGCCCTCCTTTCTAGAAAAATCAGGAACCTTCCTCCAGGTAAGAATCAAGCGAACTCCCTAGGGCAGCAGCTGCCGAGGTAGGAAAGAAACAAAGCCCCAAAGTAATAATGGAGCATTCGGCCGCTGCTGTTTCCTTCTGACGGCCGTGCCCAGGCCCGCCACCTGCACTGAGTCTCATTCTCCCAGGAAGTCTCGCGCCAGGCCTGTGCCCGTGGCGTTTTGCGGCTCTCTGGTGAACAAGAGGTTGAAGGAGCCTTGAATGTGGCTGGCATTGCTCCTGGATATTACACGTGAAGTCTTGGGATATGAAGATTTACAGCAAGCGCGGACCTTGGAAGGCCAAGCGGCTCTCTGGCCGGCTCTCGAGACAGACGTCTTGGAGGAGAGCCGGGTGCGGCCTCCTGATAAGGATCAAGCCTGTCGTGGCCAATTGAGTCCTTTTTCATAGTGATCCTGGCCAGACCTCGGGTGGGTCTGTATCACCAGGGCCAGGGGAGGGGCGGCGTGGCTGCTCTCCTTCCGTGCCAGAGAACCCCATGTACCCCAGCCTTCATGAAGGTGACCCTTGGGCCCAAGAACAGGGGCAGAACAAATTCATCCAGTGCAGGCCAATGTTGAGTGAGGGCCATCTGTAAGAGACTCTCCTGGGAGAGCCCCCAAGAGGGGCTGGGGGAAGCAGAAGTGAGAGCAGGCTGGCAGAGAGGAAGCCTGGGGCTGTAGGACCCTGGGGTAGAGTCCCCAGCTTGGCTGGTCATCAGGGAGAGCTTCCTGGAGGAGGAGGATTGTGAGCTGTCTTGAAGGAATTTTCCCAGTGAGGGGCTGGTGAGGGTATTCTAAGCAGAGAGGGCTTGGGTGCCATCTGGGGGTGGGGAGGAGCTGCAGGCTGGCTTCTGAAGCCATCCGGTTTCTCCATCGCCTCTCATGAAGGAAAGCCTTTTTTTTTTTTTGAGGTGGAGTCTTGCTCTGTCTCCCAGGCTGGAGTGCAGTGGTGTGATCTCAGCTCACGGCAACCTCTACCTCCCGGGTTCAAGCGATTCTCCTGTCTCAGCCTCCCAAGTAGCTGGGATTACAGGCACGTGCCACCACACCCAGCTAATTTTGGTGTTTTTAGTAGAGACGGGGTTTCACCATATCGGCCAGGCTGGTCTTGAATTCCTGACCTTGTAGTCCACCTGCCTTAGCCTCTCAAAGTGCTGGGATTACAGGCCAGCACACCCAGCTGAGAGCCTTACTTTTAAAGCTCTAACTCCCTCCCCCTAAATGCGAGTCCACAAGACATTGTTTCAGGAGCGCAATTCCGTTAAGCAGTGAAGTGTGGACAAGAGCATCCAGGTGGGGGTCAGAGCCCCAGAGGGCAGTGGGCACTGGCCATCACGCCCTCTCCACCTCATCAGGAGGGCTGGGACCCCGCGATGTGCTCCTCACGGATCCCACACGCTCCGGCTTCCTGAACTTCCTTCAGCACTGGAGGCCGCATGGCACAGAGACAAGCACTAGCATCTGCCTCGTGGAGCTAGACGGGGTGCCCAGCTCCTCTTCCAGCTACCTGCGCCACCAAATGCTGGGCGTGAGCGCAGAACAGCCATCTGGAGCCGCGGGGCCTGAGCTTGGTAGCTGTGTGTGTCGACGAGTCGGTTTCTGCATCGGTAACAATGGGGGTCGGCCATGGTGGGATTAGAGCTCACGTTCTTGCTAAAATCCTGGGTCCTGCAGAAGCCACAGCTGCTTCGGCCTCATGTACATTTTACAGCTGAGGAAACTGAGGCGCCCAGAAGCAAAGGTTTGTCTGAGGTGAGGATCACTGGGGCAGAGCTGGTTCTCTGGCCCAGAGGAAAGCCAGCCCCTCTTGGGCTCATGTCCCTGGGCCAGGGAAGGAAAGGATACTTGTACAACTGTCGACATGAAGATGGATATATAGGAAAACAGTCTCTTCAATCTAAAAGTTTTGCTTTGATCCTGTGATTCGAAGAGGAGTGAGGTCATTTTCATGGTATCTGGAGGCACAGCAGGCCTGGGGGGAGCCCTTTTCCTGGAGGACCTGCTGCTGCAAAGCCCGGTTCGCGCCTGGCAAGGGCCGCCTCACTGGACCCACCCCTCCCGCAGGCATCCTGGTGCCGCTTGGCGTGACCTCGGCATCCTTGCACCCACGCTGTGTTCTGCTGACTAGAGCAGGGGTCATGGGGGTGATTTGTCATCAGTTGTTTTATAAGAAATGTGGACAGGATCAGGCAGCTCTTGGGAGGGGCTTTTTTTGGGTGAAAATGTTGGATCCTGGACGTGCTCAGGACCAGTTTGTGCCAAGGCCAAGCGAGCCGTACCAAGGCAGAGTGCTTTATCCTCGTGTATAGAATCCGTGCTGCTGTAGCCAGGGTGCAAGCACTCAGTTCTTGTCCTCTCCCATGCCCACGCTGCCACTGGGAGCCTCAGCTCCGAGAGAACCAGCGATCCCCGCTGTGGCTGGGAAGGCAGGGAGGGATAGCCAATGAGTCGGAAGAGTGGCAGGAAAGGGTTCTCTGCTCAGTGCCCATGGAGATGGAGTTGGCCAGGCCTTGGGCAAGAGTCAGAGGCATTCGAAATCCCAGAACATGCTCCAGCCAATTGCCAGAGAGGAAACTGAGGCCCAGAGAGGAGAGTGACTGGCTTGTTAAGGATGGTGGAGCGAGGGCTGGCAGAGTGCGGCTCTGTGTGGTAGTTCCCCTGAGACCCGGAGCTCTGAGGAGCGTGTGGGGAACAAGCGGGATGGCCTCCATGCTCATCGGGAGGGCTCGCGCCATCTCCGTGGCCTCTCCCTGGTCTCTTCAGGTGCACCGGGGTATCAAAGGCGTGGTGATGGACAAATACGGCAAGCCGGTCAAAAATGCCCGGATCTTAGTCAAAGGCATTCGCCACGACATCACCACAGGTGAGCACAGCCCTGGCTTCCCCTGGGGACCACATCTGCCAAGGGAACGCCACAGTGGCAGCCAGTGCCCTCAGGCACTCACATGTGCCCTGCGCTCGGCAGGACGGCTCCACTCTGCCCCAGGCTGGCTGAGTCGGGAGGGTGGGCAGGAACCGGGGTCTGTGTCTGCTGCAGGCTACGTCTCATACGGCATTTGGTGAGAGAAGAGCTTGCCCGGCCTTGGCTGCTGAGTGATGGTGGATGCCTGCTCTGTATTCCCAGGAAAATGCCTCCTTCCCCAAGATTGCTGGGGAGAGCCACCTCCATCCATAAGCCCGTTTGCTTCTATCCCCAAGCTCATATCCCACTGACAAGCTGGGGTGTCCAGCCCCATGTGGGCTCTGGTCCCCCTTACAGGGATTTCACAGCTGATGAAAGATGACAGTATGCTGTGATGCATGCTACCTGGCAGAGACATGGTCCAGAAGAGACCGGGGGACTTTTGCTAACTGTGGGTTGGGCATGGGGGTTGGTAGTGCTCATCGAAGGCTTCAGAGAAGAGGGGGTGCCTAAGCAGGGTTTTGAGGGATGAATAAGAGTTTGACAGAAAAGAGGTGGGAAGGACATTCCAGGCCCATGCAGAGGCACGTGCACATTTGGCATCTGGATTCCATGCTACCTTCTCCCCACTCCCATCCACCACCCATCACCCTGTGGCTGGGTCCATGGCCCTGGTGAGAATCACTTTTCATCTGTTTGTCCACAGCCCCAGATGGTGACTACTGGAGACTACTGCCCCCTGGTACCCACATTGTCATCGCCCAAGCCCCTGGCTATGCCAGGGTCATCAAGAAAGTCATCATCCCCGCCCGGATGAAGAGGGCTGGCCGTGTGGACTTCATTCTGCAGCCTCTGGGGGTGGGACCCAAGAACTTTCTTCCTGGGCTGCGGAGGACTGGGCCCCATGACCCTCTGGGAGGTGCCAGCCCTTTGGGCGAGGCCACAGAGCCCAACCCTGACCCGCTCCGGGCGCGCAGGCAGCCCTCGGCCGGCGGGAGCAAGCCCTGGTGGTGGTCCTACTTCACATCACTGAGCTCCCACAGGCCGCGCTGGCTGCTCAAGTACTAGCCCTGGCCGAGCGCCAGCCGGATAAGTACTAGCCCGGCCCGAGCATCCGCCTGGATATGGAGGCCCAGGCCCACCTCCGCGTCCCAGGCTCCTGGCTCTTGATTTTGCCTGCCACAGACATCCCACAAAGCCGCTGCCGTTTTATTAAAGTGTTTTTTATCCACTTTCCACTGTAATGAGAGGCTCTGTGTAAGGCGCCCTCCAGGGAGGGCCGAGGACTGACCTTGTTGGTGGAGGGCAGCTGTGGCCTGGGCCCCACAGGGCCACCCTGGGCAGCTGTCCTGCTCCCACGGGTCCTGACGGCAGCCCCGAGACTCCAGCCCGTCTGTGTTGGGCCAGGTGGACTGGCTGGCTTTTCCCAGATCACCAGACCTTGAACTGACTTCAGATGGGAACAGGTGGGCCGGGGCTGAGAGCCTCTGCAGGAGCTGAGCCCTGGATCCTGCAGCTGAAGCTCGTGTGCCCTGGAGTGCAGAGGAGAAGGGTGACTGAATGGGAGGATGGCAGTGGGCAGCAGGTGACCCCAAGGCACAGTCAAGAGCTCAGGGGAGGAGAGCTGGCCAGAGCCTGGGGACCCACAGCATGGTTGGGGGGACCACACTCAGAGGCTCACAGGCTTCTGGGGGGGCCTGGCTCCATGGGGTGGATATTTCTGGGCCCTCCCTCATCCTAATCATGCTACCTGGGTCCAGGGACCCCCTCTTGTCCCCCTTCTCACCATCAGGAAAGTCTGTCGGCCCTGGGACCTGCCAGGAGGGGTCCTGTAGCCTGAGCAGAGAATGCAGCAGCGAAGGCGCCCAAGCCAGCCAAGGGCTGCGTCACCAAGCAGCAGAGCCCGGTGCTTCCACAGCAGAGGTGCGTCCTCCCGCAGCCCCGGGGGCTGGCGGCAGAGTCCTGTCAGCAGGGTGGGCTCCTCCTGGTGCGTCGCTCCCTGGCTCGTTGGTGGCCGTCTTTCCCCAACTCTTCCCGTCACAGCCCCTACATGTGCCTCTGTCCACACTTCTCTTTTTGTATTGGGCTAGGGCCTAACATAAGACCCTAGTGACCCTCATTTTAATTTAGTGACCTCTAAAGATGCTACTTCCAAATAAGGTCACACTGAGGGCCTGGGGCTGGGACTTCAGCAGATGAATTTTGTGGGAGGGACGCGGGTCAGCCCATAGCAGAGGGCAGCATCTGCCATGCAGTGGCTCCTCACGTGCTCCTGGCTGTGGCATGGGCCGCCCTGGTTTCCAGAGCTCCAGGCCTGAGCGAGGTCCCTCCATGGAAATGGGGATCCACTCTGAGCCGTGCCTTGACATTGGCCGAATGACGGCATGGTCCTCACCTGCACCCCCAGCCTCGTTCCACCGCCTCCTGGCAACTGTGCCTGGACACAGAAGGCGTGGGACTCCCAGCTGAAGCCCAGAGGTGCAGGCGGCTCCCAGGCTGGGTGGTGTGCTCTGGAGGAAAGCATGGGGAGGGCATGGGCACCTGACAGCCCCCTAGTCTTGGCTGGCACGGCAGTGCTTGGTTTGCCAAGCAAGGTACGGATAATGATCTGGAGTGTCTGGGAAACGTCTCACAGCCTCCCAAGCCCCTGCCCCCTACATTCACCCATGCACCTAGTGGCCTGAAGGTCTGCATTTATTTGGCCCCACTGCATACAGGGCACTATGCAGGGGTCCTCTGAAACCCCGGGAGGCCCATGGAGCAGAGCCCTGTTTCCTGCTTCTGGGTGTGGGTGCGGAAGCAGCTGGCGAAAGTGGCCGAGGACCTCGGGCGGTGCAGGTGGCCGCTCAGTCCCCCCTCGGGCACCTGCACAAGGCCTTCCCTGCTCTTTGCCCTGCCACTGCCTGTTCACGCTGTCTAGAGAAGAGCCTGCGTCGGTGGGTGTGGGGGTGGAAGGGCTCATTCTGATGCCCCGCTCATGTCAGGGGCCAAGGGCCAGGCCCGGCGTAGAAGCTGGGATGGGGAGTCAGTCAGGGAGCCTTGGGGAAAGCTGTGCAGGGCAGGCCGTGGCAAGAATGGGGGCTGTGGAGGGGGAGACGACGACACGGCCTTCTCTCCACACAGCACCCCTGAGCTGGCCAGCGGGGGGCCCTCCCGCACCCCGCCTTTTTTTTTGACCAAGTCTCACTCTGTCACCCAGGCTGGAATGCAGTGGCGTGATTGAACTCTGCCTCCTGGGTTCAATCGATTCTTGTGCCTCAGCTTCCCTGGTAGCTAGGATTACGGGTGCACACCAACAGGCCTAGCTTATTTTCGTATTTTCAGTAGAGATAGGGTTTCACCATGTTGGCTAGGCTGGTTCCTGACCTCAGGTGATCCACCCACCTCTCCTTCCAAAGTGCCGGGATGACAGGTGTGTGCCACCGTGCCCGGCCCCATGTCCTTTTGCTAGAATCTTCGCAGTCCTTGGTGATGTCCTGGACTCTGGCAGGACACCCTGGCTGGGCTCCACTGTCCCTCTCACTTTCCACAGTCCCCTGGTTCCCCTGTCAGAATCAAAATGGAGGCACTTGTGTTAAACAAAAGAAAACCCAGACAGATAGAGCTGGGAACAGCCCTGACAGCATTCCTCATAAAACCATCACAAAAGACGGCACCACAATCTCAAGCCAAGTCCATCACAACCTCACACAAAAAACACTTCTGCCAGGGTGTCTGTCCAGCAATTGCCTGCCCAACCTCAGACTGTTACCACAGTGTTATTGATTTCCTGTGGCAAGGATAGTTATCTCAAAACAATTATGTGATCCTCCTCACGTTTCCATTAAAACTTCTGTGCTTTTCCTTCCCTGAATATGTGCAGCGTACTCTGGCGTAGGTATTTCCACTGCAGTGCCCTACTCCCGAGCGAACCTCATGTTCACCTGGAGAGCCTCCCTGTTAGTGGCTCGGGCGGATGCTAGCGTGAAAGAGGCATTGGGAAACGTTGCCCAGGCACCAGGGCTGCCCGTAGCTCCAGGGGTGCTCACTGATTCTGGGCCCATCCGTGGACAGAGCTGGGTATTGAATTGTTTTTAAAGGGAAAACACACGGCTGGGCATGGTGGCTCACGCCTGTAATCCCAGCACTTTGGGAGGCCAAGGCAGGTGGATCACCTGAAGTCAGGAGTTCAAGACCAGCCTGGCCAACACGGTGAAACCCCGTGTCTACTAATAATATATACGAACTAGCTGGGTATGATGGAGCAGGCCTGTAATCCCTGGAAGTACTCAGGAGGCTGAGGCAGGAGAATCGCTTGAACCCGCGAGGCGGAGGTTGCCATGGACCGAGATCTCACCGTTGTACTACAGCCTGGGTGACGGAGCGAGACTCTGTCTCAAAAACAAAAACAAGAGAAAAGGGAAAACACAGAGGGTTCATGTTGCTACTTCCAATTCCAAACCAGAATGGCCTTCTCCTATGCAGAGAACCCCAGATTTCAGGGCACGGGAGGAGAAGGATAGAGTGGAAAGTCACACAACTGTGCCTGCTTTACCCGAAGCACACAGGACAATGTGGGTCACAGAGAGAGAAAGACATGCCCAGATTGGCAAGGATGAAGGGAAGATGACCCCAGACCCTCCTTGGAGCAGATGAGCATGGTCTCAGCACAAGCTGCAGGAGGGAGAGAAGGAAGGGGCCGCCCAGCTCCCGGAGGGATTTGAGGCCACGTGAGAGCCACGGGAAAGTCAGATTTCCGTGGAGACTCAGGAGCATTTGCGTGGAGACTCAGGAGCCCAGTCCCAGCCCGCCACCCACAAGGCAGTCACTGAAAACAGCTCTGGTTGTTTTTCCAAGTTCCTTTTGTTCTGGGAACCCACGAGGGCTATATATAAGGTCTGATGATTGGCTTCTAATATTCCTGGCAGCTGAGAAAACCACGGTGCCATGAAGAGCCATAGCCCCTCCAGAAACCGTGCCTGATCAGGGGGCTGTTGGCCAGAGCTGAGACCCTGAGGGGTGTGTTTCCAGGGGACTGGCCTCAGGTGAGGTGCTACCTTTTAAAACACAATGACAGACAGGTGTCCACCTGAACAATTTGTGAAACTAGAAATGATTATTTGTAAACCAAAACCCGTTTACCAGTTCAATCAGAGGAGAGACTCGTGTGTCTCTGAGGTCTGAATTCATGTTGGAGAGTAACAAATGGAAGAATTACTTGAAACACGAAACAAAAATACCGCCTCAAGGAAGTTATGAGGGAAAAGAGATTTTCAAAACAGATCCAGCAGCTCCATATGCAAATAATAGGGAAAGAAAATGGCATAGGAAGAAGGCTGGGTGCGGGGGCTCAGGCCTGTTCTCCCTGCCCTTTGGGAGGCCGAGGGGTGCAGATCACTTGAGGTCAAGAGTTCGAGACCAGCCTGCCCAACATGGTGAAACTAGAAAAAGTATTTTTTTCTAGGCTCTACTAAAAAAAGTGCAAAGAATTAGCTGGGTGTAGTGGCAAGTACCTGTAATCCCAACTGCATTCAGGAGGCTGAGACGGGAGAATCGCTTGAACCCAGGAGCTAGAGGCTGAAGTGAACCGAGACTGTGCCATTGCACTCCAGCCTGGGTGACAGAGTGAGACCCTGTCTCCAAAAAAAATAAATTAGTAACAGAAGATGGACTGATGTCTACAAAGCGTTCAGAGGAACGGGCTCTGCCCTGACACTCCCATGCCGCAGCATGAATAATAATAAAAAATGATGTAATAATAGCTGAAGCCCGTGGACTATTTTTCCTATCCAGGCACAGCTTAAATGTCATCTGAGCTTGTTTAATTTGTTTTCTGTCCTTAAGGGGAGACATATTAGATGATTCCCCATCTCACAGACACAGGCAGGTCAAGTGACTTGTGCACCATCACACAGCCGGGGTTTGAAACCAGAAAACCCGGTTTTGGGATGGGTCTGTGTTCTCAGCTACTCTCACCGCCTCTTCAGATAGAGTTCACGGGTCACAGAGAGGGAAAGACATGCCCAGATTGGCAAGGATGAAGGGAAGATGACCCCGGACCCTCCTTGGAGTAGATGAGCATGGCCTCAGCACAGGGCTGCAGGAGGGAGAGAAGGCAGGGGCCGCCCAGCTCCCGGAGGGGTTCGAGGCCACGTGAGAGCCACGGGAAAGTCAGATTTGTGTTTAGACTCAGGAGCATGCGATAGAGGCATCCCACGGCCGACCTCCCAGGCCTGGGGGTGCAAGCACGCGGACGCCTCACAGGACTCAGACGCAATGGGGAGACGGGGTTCCCAGTTCCTGGTGGAAAGCAGTGCCGGGTTCCTGTCCTGCAGGGCTGGGAGTCTGATGCCGAGGATGGAAGGGAACAGCGACGCCTGGTTGCACGGGAGCGCCGGGACCACGCGGGGACCCTGCGCAGGAGTGAGCCTTCCGTGTAAACTGGGAGAGAAGCCTGAGGCAGCTGCAAATCCAGGGACCCTCACCAGAGCCACAGGAGGGAGAATGGGGAGGAGCAGGACGGGCAGAGCAGGAATCGGATGTGGGCTGCACTCCCCATCTAAAGACCACCCGACGGGGCTAAAGACACGTTGCATGCGTTTTTTTTTTTTTTTTAGTTTTGTTTTTCTTTTTTAATTTTTAAATTTTTTATTGAATTTTAGGTTTTGGGGTACGTGTGAAGGACATGCAAGATTGTTGCATAGGTACACACATGGCAGTGTGGTTTGCTGCTTTCCTCCCCATCACCTATATCTGGCATTTCTCCCCATGCTATCTCTCTCCCCAACTCCCCACCCCTGGCTGTCCCTCCCCTAGCTCCCCCCGACAGACCCCAGTGTGTGATGCTCCCCTCCCTGTGCCATGTGTTCTCATTGTTCAACACCCGCCTATGAGTGAGAACATGCAGTGTTTGATTTTCTGTTCTTGTGTCAGTTTGCTGAGAATGATGGTTTCCAGGTTCATTCATGTCCCTACAAAGGACACAAATTCATCGTTTCTTATGGCTGCATAGTATTCCATGGTGTATATGTGCCACATTTTCCCTGG